>DWLI01004570.1:0-10760 GCA_018249915.1 Cecropterus dorantes dorantes
CTGACCCCCGAGTCTCATGACTAGGGTTGCCACCTTGTTGATAGACCTGATTGTTGGCGTGGCGAGGCTCGCCGTGGCGACGACTTTGCTACACCGTACACAGCCGCAACGTACTCACTACTACATTTTTTTTTTTTCATTATGCTATATATTTAGTTCATGTCACAATCTTGTCTTTTATGCATATTACTTGTAGGAACACGATATTTCACATCTGCCAGGCGTCTCGTCACGGCTAACATTTTTTTTAAGTAAAATAATATGAATAATTTACAAATATATGTACTCATAGTACTTTGGGAAAAATATACTCAATACAGATATAATTCTCATCGACTTAAATATAGACTTAAATATAGACATACTTTAGATAGATAAAATTTTTTCGCTGACTCCTTCAAAAACACTTTGGGAAGCAGTGGTCATAAAGCGAAAGTTGCTCCTGAATCTATACTAATATTATAAAGCAGTAGAGTCTGTTTGGTTGATCGAGCTAATCTCAGGAACTACAGGTTCGGATAGAAAAATTCTTTTTGTGTTGAATAGTAAATTTATCGAGGTAGGCTATAGGCCATATAACATACTATGTTTGTTTTTTTTTATGTAGTAGTGGGTGAAACCGCGAGGCGCAGCTACTTACTAATATAAATATCCTAGTATATTTCCTACTATATTATTCGCATATAGTACGTACAATTGACTAAAATTCTGTACAATAATACTGTATGCTATGACAACCCTACTTATGACCTTTAACAAATGTTACAATATGCAAATAGGTACTCACTGCCTCTATTATATGATTTTCCTTTTTAATAAACACCTCACTAATCGCTTTTTGTACTTCCTCCCACATTCTCGCCGTGTCCTTGCCCTGCAACCAAAAAAATACATTTGCATTGACGAATACAAAATACAAAAAACTTAATCCAGAACAAAAATCTAAATTCATTATTTATTTATTTATTTATTTATTTAAAAGTAATTGCTTGTAGTGCTTACAGCAAAGCCAACGCGCACCACAAGCTAATACAAAATAACATAAAAAAAATATTTCTAAATATAATTATTATATTAAGGAAGCGTATAAAAGCCTAATTGAAATACAAAAATCTTTAGATGACGTATGAAAAACGTCAATATCTGGTTCCTGAGCAATTAAAACATTGAGCACTATATTGAGTACTGGGCCTAATTAGCGAAAGAGGACCAATAATCACCGCAGTATGCATTGTGACAAAACGTAATCGAGCAGATGATAAACTCAATTATAAATGACACTCATTCTTCGTCGACTCGTATATTTTCCTTGTGACTAGTAGTGCTAGGCTAGCGCCAGGTCTTTATCACTAAGGCGTCGCCATTTTGGCATCCTCTCAAACGATCGTTGCAGTTGTCGTCTGCTTTAATGCTTATTAAATATCTATCGGAAGCAGTGTGTCTTGTTGCACATAGCTGCATTGACACATTTCTATGTTCTGGCAACCCTTAGCAACGGGCTTGTTTATTGTCTATGGCTGATAGGTTCGAACTAAATTACATTTTTTTAAATATACTTCGATTGTGTTCAGCTATATTTTTTATGTATCCATTTTTCTGTCTTTAGGATGATACTCATTTTATTCTTAGGTTTTAATTGGATTGATAAGAGAAAAAAATACCGATAAAATAAATGCTTAGGTAATGATTTCTATGTCATACTGTAATCAATTTTACATTATCTTTATCGTATTTAATTTCTATATCCAAACATATAAGTAATTAATCAATTAATTAATCATTGAGAAAAACCCTGTTTGAAAACTAGGTACCTAGGTACATATCATTAAATTATTTGTTATGTTTTTAATTTTGAGATATAATTATATGTATTGTGTACTTTCGTTCCATTCATTCTAATGAATTAAACATGAAATAGTATTTTACAAAGGTCGTAGAACAGAGGAATAATTTTATAGACGGGTCATTTCCATTATTACTTCATTTGCGTGAATTAAGCCAAAAAGCGGTCCGCCGCCGCCACAGCAGCCATTCCGTTAGCTATCTAAAATGTTTTAACGTTTTTGTGAACGCTTTTTATTCCGTCATGGATAAAAAGGAAATAACTTTTTTTATTCTACTAATTTCACAGATACGTTTTAAGTCCTTTAAAATTCATTGAGATTTTTATTGAGAGTAACATTATTATGTATGTAGGTACACATTATATACGAGTACAATAGTAATAATAGAAAATGCATTAATAAATATTTTTCTTTGCGTAGTAATCGTATGACTCAGTATATGTATGTGCACTGGTTCATTTTTATATTTAGCATTTCTTGTGTGGAATGCAAAATAATGATTTTGTTGTCAACCCAAGCGCGTCTCTAATCTGCTCTGGCCAGCTGCCAACAAACGACCTGACTATTACATCAACTTATGGCGGACATCATGTGACTTAGGTCTTACTGAAACCCCAACAACCCTTAGTAACACTTATGTCCAGACCTCGAGTGTTTGCTTAAGTTATACGTTAATACTAGTCCCACGCGTCTTGTATCAATATTTGACCTACTTGACGTCACTTAGGAAACTATGACTTCATCTACGTCGAAGATAACTTTTGCAAACATCACTATCTTGTTGTAATCGTGAGCATTCGTGTTAATCTAATCTGGTGCGTTTTGTGTTCCAGGCACTCGGTGGACTCGGTCGCGTCGTATTCTAGTCAGAATCACGTTGACCGTATAAGGACTCAAAACTTCTCAGCGGCTTCTTGTCAAGACGAAGGCGACTTCGGGTCGATCAAGACAAGCCTCTTCAGACGATCGTCATCGTCGAATTTGGAGTATCCCGTTAAACGCCCCGAAAGCGTCACTTCCAATACCAGTTCAACAAGAAGCCGCCTTCGAGAACTTGTCGAAAGGAAATCGAGTCAGGACGAACATAAGTCCGCAGCAAACACCGTCGCTGATATACAATACTTTGAAAATCCCACAGAGACATTAGAGTTTGACAATCCTCGTGGCTCTTTAGAGTCAAAGAAAAGTCAAGAGGAACGGCCAAAAAAGAGAAAATTGTCAAAGAGTAAGGAAAAGGATAAGGAAACCTGTGACAATAAAAACAAAAAACACGAAAAATACCAAAGCAAACTTGCCGAATACTACAAGCTTCCCGTCCAATTACCTCAAGACGAATTCTACCAACATTTAACTCGATCGCGAGCAGCTGAAGAACTCCTGCAAAAGAGATTTTCTAACTCTGACACCGAATTTAGTGGAAGTTACGGTAGATTGTGCAAGCATAAAGAACTTGAAGGATCTAACCTAAGACGCAGCCGCAGCTTAGCTGTAATCAGAGAAGAAACTTTTACAGACCTTCAGATTCAAAATCACGCGAAAAGTAAAAGGTCTCAACTAATACCTCGAGCACGGTTATTTGACAAACCGTGTTTTAAAGACAGGTATGTTATGCTCAGTATTTTATTATAGGTAATTTTGATATAAATATTTAACTATGATGTAGGATTCCATACGAGTGCAAGTGCTAAATAAATAAGAAATAGAACTTCATCTGGTAAAGTCTAGAATATACCTACCACAAAGATTTATTTAATCGGCTTCTTACTCCATTGTTTTATATAATGTTTTTCTAAAGAAAAAAATTGTTAAAAACATAGTTTCTTTTAAGATTTCCTTCTTACTATTGCAGGTTACCTGGACGTGCCAAATACCAAACAAAAGAAGAAGTCTTAGAAGGCATATACATTGAAAGCACAGCTTCATGTTTTGGGGATATCAACGGTCAAAGAGGGGACGATACAACAAGTCATCTAAGTAATACAGATAAAAAATCTGAAAAAGAGGATCCCGCGTCCCGAGTAGAGAGTCGTCAGTCCTCCAGGTCAATTAGTGGTAGCTGGCCAAATTTAAACGAAGAAAACAAACCGACTAATCTATCCGAAGACAGCATAGGACATTCGAGAAATCCGAGCGAAATTGACAGTTTGGACTCTAACTACGTTAGGAAGCACTATAATTTCGAAGCGCATTTAAAAAATTATAAGGACAGTTCACCGGAAACTGAAAGATCTATTCCGTCACCAAGCAAAGATTTGTACATAACGACTGACGATCACGAGAGCGAAATTGGAGATAAAGATAAATCGAGGATCAATTCACCGAAATCTTTAAGTAATGGTAGTCCAAAACAGCTGAAGTTTGAAAATAATACAGATTTTCAAAAAACAGATCTGGTAAACGAAGTAGATTCGTGCGACGCAGTTTCGATAATAAGTAAACACAGTGAAAGCTCAAAAACAAATTCCAATTCGGAATCAGCTAATAAGATACAAGAATTTAAGAACGAAGTAGATACACAGTCAGTGCTTTCGGAAAACGACGGAACTATTTCAAGTCCACCAGATAGTATTACATCATACATATCTATTTCAATAGCTTCTTCTACTGACAAATCACATAAGCTCGAATATTTGGCAAACTCTCTAGCTGAAAAAATTGATGAATATTGTGATTCACAATTGAAAGAGAGTGTTCATGATACACAATCAATACAGAACGATAAGAAAACTTTAGATCCTGACCCAATATACACAACGGTACAGAAGAAAAAGACATTTGCCGACATAAGGCGTGATTCATTTTTAAGCAACAAAAGTAACATTTTCAAAGAAGTAAATAAGAAGCAACCCAACGAAACCTATATCAGTAACACATACATCGAATGTAACAATTTCAATAACTTAAATCATTGCAGTTCCTCTAAAAACATAACTACAGAACCCTTTGTCACAACATTAATAGAAAACCAATACTATTCCTTGCCAGACATAAATATAAGTAAATGTTTAAGAAAATCTGAGAGAATTGATGCACAACTAAGAGAGGAAGATCCGGACGACATACCTTGCGAAAATACTTATGAAGTAGCAGAAAATAATTTCGAAAATATATATTCGAATGGTGGTCATGAAAATTATGGGCAATTAAATAAAATACAAATTAATTGCACTCAGCCAAACGACACTATCAATATCGTTGAATATTCAGCACCTCAACTTATACAAAATTTTACGAAACTTGAGGACGATTTAAAATCTATTATAACTATTGAAAGTTCTAACCCTGACGAGAAAGACACTAGTTTTTACATTTCTGATACTCATCAAAACGAACGCGAAATAAATGAAATCGAAGGAACTATAAGAAATAATAAACTAATTACGAAGTCTGAAAGTTTTAATATAAATTGTGGTTCGACATATCGACCGGAAGTAAAGATATTAAAATCTCGTTCTAACGACAACATCAATAGAACAATACAAGATAAGAAAGCACGTACTGGAATCAGAAAACATTATTCACTTCGTCAACGTGATCCAGCTGATGACGATACTCCACGTCTTCGTAGCCCTAATTCAATAGAAAGGGATCTTATTAAATATAAAGAGCCCTCAAATAAGCCATTTAATCAAGATAAAGAGGAATCGAATAAAATTAACTCACTTCTATCTAGAGTACAGTCGTTTAAAACTACCGCTGAATCCAATATTGCTATTGTACCTTTAAGCGGTCACCAAACAATTGTGATAAATCCGCCACTCAACCAAAGTATAACGGAGAGTACGACCCAACCGATAGATAATCATAAAAATATAAAACCTAAAATAAACTTACAAGAAACCACAGAAAGTATTCAAAGCGCACCTAGAGTACTTCAAGAAAAACCGAATCCACCGAAAGAATCCAATACATCTATTGAATTTGCAAACTACTGTACACCAAAAGATCCGTTTATTACTATTAAACTCAATAAAGTAGTAAGAAAAACTATTCCTCAACTTAAAAATAGTTCTTGCAACAAAGTTTCTTACATACAGCCAAAAATAGATAAACCTCCTTCAAAATTAATAATCAAGGATAATAAATCAGTTAAAGACATTCAAAATTTGACATATACAAAATTAAATAAAAACATGACTCGACCACAGGTTTTACAAGTTATTGATTCTAAAAATAAAAAACAAACCAGTAATACAGATGAAACTGATCCTGAAAAATTAGATGTTAAAGTTTCAAAGACGGAACGCAGTCTCGAAAAGGAAGAAAACAATCGAGAAATCAAAACAGAAAATAACAATGTTAAAGAAAAACTGAACAATGCTATAAAAACAGATATTGAGTATCAAGAAAAGATTAACTCTGTAAAAAATTATTGGTCAAAACTTATTGATAAATCACCAGAAAGTCAAATCAATCAACAGGATGAATCTTGTGATAACAAAGTCAACGCAAAAGACAATAATCAAGCTAACGAAGCAGAAATCAGTACATCTGTACCTGAAGTCTCAGTCGGTAGTATTATCAAATCATTAGAAAGTGTAAAAATCGTAGACAGCATTCGAAAAATAAGTCAAACAAAACTACAACTTTGGAAAGATGAAACAGAAAAAGTAAAAAGTGACTCTGAAATTGAAGACACACCTGTTGAAAAAATCTTCAAAGAATCTGGACCTACAATTTATGATATGCCAAAACCTGAAAAGACTTTTAAGAAATCAGAAATAGATCTGTGTAGAGACACACCTGAAATAGAAATAGTTGAGTTAAGTAGTGAGGATCAAAATCAAAAAACGCAAGCTACACTTATTAAAGCGAAAGGATACGATAAAGGTTGTGACGAATTCGATCATGTGCGTTATAAAGTAATGAAATCAGAGCTTTTTAAAAACAGTATGATAGCTAACTATCGAAAAGAAGCCCAATTTGATGGATTATTACAGTACCTACAAGATTACAGCTTTCAAGAACTACTGGTAAATAACAACATAGTTATAATTGAACCTGTTAGGACAAAAGTTGAACCCGCTCCAAGAAAGAACATTAACCCGGACACTTGCAAGATTCCTCAAAACTTGCTAAAGAAAAACGACAACCACTCACAAGATAAATCTAAGAATGCTATACGCAGACATTTTTTTTATCATCCAATCAGAGTCAATAAAGAAATAATAGAAGAAGAGCTGCCAAACCCGGACACAGTAAAAAAAGTGCGAAATTTATTCGAGGATACTTTGAAAATGAAAAGTCCTATGACTCAAGATCCTCCACTTGTTGATGAAAATGTAGGTCTAACCAGACGCGCTACTTCATACAGAAACTTAAGTGAAGAAACGAAAGGAAACAAAGTCGGTGGAAGAAAGAAAGTAATACGACAACTGACTATTGATACGAACTTTGGACACAAAAAATGGGACAATGCTAGTCTTTCAAGTGGTGTTTCTAGTGGCGACCTTAGCTCTACCAATGAATACGAAACCGATGGATTAAGTCCATATTCACAAAAAAATTTAAAGGATAATGTATATAGCTCAAGCGATGAATATCTTTGCGATTCTGCTAATCAAGATTTTTGTTGCGAAAGTCAGTACGTTAGTCCCGATATTCTTAAGAAAATTAGAGAATGTGGAACATCAGTAACATATTACGGTGGAAAAGTCCTAAACTCTAAAACAGGATCAACAGTAAGTCCAATGACTAAAGCAATAATGGATGAAATAAAAAATTTACAAAAAAATTGTAGTAGAGACTGTTATTCATGTCAAACTAAATGTCGAGGTGATAAATGCTCTTGTTTGTCTGCAGATAAGCATAAGAAGATAACCACTGATAAACAACAGAATGGTAATACCTCTTCAGAATCGGGGAGCTTAAAAAGCCAAGATAACAATAAACGGACGGAAAGCTTTCCAGGTTTTAAATTTAAACTAGTAAAGTCAAACAGTTGCAGCAGTCGACTAGAGTTGACTGGAACTGACGACAATAAAAATCCCAGACTAAAATATAGAAAACAATTCTCCAAAACGGATGATCCACCATTGTTAAATGAGGACGAGAATTCAGTTAAAAACAAAATTTGTCGATTAGAAAGTTACAGCAAGGGCGTGGCAAAAACTCCGTTTGAAGTAAAAAACAACGAAGACAAAAAAGTAATGACTACTATAGCAGAACAAAATAAGGTAAATATAAAAAAATCTAAAGTAGAGCAGACACAAAATGCTATACCTAAACCAGCGAAGGAAGACATTGAAGAAAAAATACAAGAACGTTCAGATAGTCGTAGAAACTCTACATCCGTTGATAAGCAAACAAGTGACGCGCATAGCTTCGAAAAGAAATATTACTATGTAAACGACAATTTGGACCAAAATAAAGTAACAACTGGAAAATTCGGAGAGATGGTGTTTGAAGAATTCGAAGTTTTAGAATCATGTTACGACAGTCTAAATAGCAATAAGTCTAAATAATTTTAGTTATTAATAAGCTTTTGCTTACATAAATTGTGATCTGTATTCAAAAACGCTATTAAATTATTGCTTGTAAATGTAGAATCATATAAATATGTAGCTTAATCAACTATGTTATTTAGAATTTAAGGATACGATATGATAATACTGTTAGTGAATAACATTTCGAATCGAATGTACCGTACTGTAGTCCTGGTGATGGTATCTTAACTTTGTAATAAATGATACTGAAAGTTTAATTGTTATGTTTCTTGCTTCACAATTCCTTACCGTCAGATTTGTCAGTGTCGACTTTCGTCGGTGTCGCTTTTGATCCATGGGCGCATACGCTTGTGAAGAAGGAGCGGCGCGTGGGCCGCCACCGACGACACCATGACTCCTATAAATATAATTTTAGTTTAAAAAAATATCAATAACGATATCATATTGAATATACACAACGCTACAAACCGTAAACACAAATACAGAACTATTATATATATACATATATACTGTTAGGTATATAGATATCGCCGGGATTCGAACCCCGCACCGACGCATTGGCTCAATACTACACCTGTGTATATTCTACAATACATAAAAAGTAACCTTAATTTTCATCTGTTTAGATCTAATAAAAATCAAAACTAAAATTTGTAATATACTCAACACTATTTTTCTTCATATTTTTCATACAATAAACGTATGTCGATAGAGATACAATTATTGAGAGTTATCTTCAGGTAAATATTTAAACTTCAATGCTTAAATGTCCCAATTGATAAGTTCATGATTTATCATATTTAACACGGAATCAGATTTATACGATAAGAATTATAAATGATGGGTTCATGAAAATCCCGGGTGATATAAAATATACTTTCTAGGGTCAATTGTTATTGGTTATCATGTCATAAATCTATCATAGCGATAAATCTAGAGCCCCTACTTATTTATCATGTAAATGCTTCATGATACGAGTATTGATACTACTAATACTGCAGTTAACTACAATACTTAAACATCTAACAGTACTTTTGAATAAAATTATTTAATTTTATACTTTGAATATATTTGGACTTATTTCAATGACATTATGTATGTATTTATTTTTCCATTTTCGCTAAAAAAGATTAAGCAGATCAAATTCTTACACAATGTCTATATGTTTAATACATTCATCTCGTGAAAACTATGATATATTATTATAAATATAAAAAATGCGAGTGCTTACAAATAACTGGAAAAAATATGCAAATAAAAATTATATATTATTATATCATACGCTTTCGACTAAAACAAATATAATTTTGGTAAAAATAATAATTTAGTAATAAATTCACGGTTAATGTTCTGAATTAAAATTATTTTCATTTTGTCACACATTCAAACAAAAGCCGGCAAAAAGTCAGTCGCACCATTAGTTACCCATTCGCATCGTGGTTCAAACTTTAAATTGTATTCAAATTATATGACTGCATTCTTTTGTCATGCATCCATTTTATTGCATTTGAAATTCAACAGACCTACGAGTACCTGTACCTTGAGTATAACCCGTCAGGACGATGCATTTTTCAATAAAATATATTCTCTAAGGTATATTAAACTAGGTAGGTAAATCGATTGTAATAATAGTAAAACTACCTATTCTTTACATTTGTTACAAATCAAATCAAATACTTTATTTCCTAAAGCATGGTATAAGGTAGAGATGTAATAGTATAGTATAATCCCAGTATGTATTACATTTAACGTAACATTTCATTTGTAATACAATACATTAATTTTGACGACCCGCGTGGCGGAGCGGTCATCATACCGCACTGACGCGCAGTGGATTCCGGGTTCGATTCCCGACCAGACAGACATCTGAGTGATAAATTTAGATTTCTGTTCTGGGTATGGGTGTTTGTGTATTCGTCTTTGTGTCTATGGTACTCGCGACACAGGAGAAAATCCTAGTGCGGGGCTATGAGTGTAGAAAGCGTTTTAATAACTAGTTTTAAAATTTCAATTTAATTGACCTTAAAAAATATATTTTAACATCAAGTAAGTATATATGTATATGATCAAATACCGAGAACGATATTATGAATTGGATCTTACACTTACGTAACTATTTTATTGCATTGTCTTTACATAATAGGAGTAGCAACTCTATCTGATTAATGTAGCAGAACTGTGGTTTTATTACCAACTGATAGAACATCAGTTCTACTTAAAACTGATAGCAAGTTACTACTCTTAAAAATCTTGAGGTCTAAGTTGGAACGCCTACGATTAAGACCAGAGCACACAAGCGCAGTATTGAATACAGTGTTGCTTTGATGCATTTAAAGGCTCTATTCACCATCCAATTCCAGAGAGATTCATTTTTGTTAAAATATAGTATTATAACAAGGAGAATCCTCGTAGAGTGGCTTTGTAAACTGATACAATGCCTACATTATTTCCAAACTTTGTACTAAGATTT
>DWLI01004571.1:0-10759 GCA_018249915.1 Cecropterus dorantes dorantes
ATAAGATTTTAGTAAGTAAATTTATTGATTTTATATTTTTTAATTTAACCCATAAAAACTACGAAAAAACATATTATACGATAAAAAATATAGCTTATCGCCCTTCCGTTAGCGGTAAGTCGACACGGTCATCCATATTCCATACATCATGTCTTGACCCCTGTACATTACCATATTTATTTCTTTTGCAATCCATCAAATAGTTTTTAAAGTGGATACTGGATATATTCCCTATACATATGCAGCGTGCGTACATTTGAATCGGCTTATGGATTTATTTTGTGTTAGCTTTAGCTTACGACTTCGTTACGTGGAGTTAAGGTTATAAGTTAAAAAAATGTTCGTAACATGACCATGATAGTAAAATGAGTTTTATAAAAACATATTCAATTTAAAAACATTAAGATATGCCTGCATTCATGATAATTGCTCGGACGATGTGACCCGAAGGTCATGAAAATTTTCCTTCAAGTGTCAATCGCTCTGTGTCTGTGTATCCGATATTATGAGGCTACCTACGAAAATTCCTGCAAATTGTAGCACAATTTGACAAAATTCCCTCTACGCTGACGCTTACAATGCCAAACGAATGTTTTGCCAGCCCAGGGGTTAGAGTTTCACATTTACTTATACTAACTTAATTTTTTTTTATATCTTTATTATAAGTGTATTTTATAAAGAAAAAAATAGATATCGAAAACGATACGAACGGGTCCTAAAGGATACTATCAAGTAGGAACCAACAATACACATGAAATTTCATTCAAATCCGTTTAGCGGTTTCCGAGATCAACAAACGTACGAACACGTTATTGTTTATATATAGTAAGATGAAGATTAGCGTTACACGCATAAAATAATCTTTTCTTCATATGTACATTTCGTTCGTTCAGTTGAATGAATGATTGTGATAAGGGTCCAGAATAATGCGGTAGCTGAAAGTTTTGGACAATACCTCTTTGACTTACGCCATAAAGTTGTGTTTAGACGAGCCAAGATTCTAATCTTTAGAGACTTTATATTGCTTAAGTTTTACAAAGCACAACCACTGAATAATATGACAAACAAAACACAGAGGAGAAGTGTACTTTAGGTAACTACGTAACTCACTCTGTTGTTTTGAGGTCCAGTACTGGACATATGCCACGCCTGATATTTGTTTATTGCTAATCATCACCACGCTTGGCATACGTGTTAGTGACAGCTCTAAGTGTAAACAATACACCAGGTTGTAGAGAATGTATAGTTCGATCGGGCAGGTAGAACCACCACACCTATTCTTAGGGTGAAGCAGTTTTTCGTTTCGTTGGAAGGGTTTCACTGTCTACTCACTTCAATATGTGGCGACCATCTTAGTCCTCGGGAGTTGCAATGCACATACTCGTATGATTGACTTCATATGGAAACCCTGTTCTGTATGAAGTTGCTGTCCATGGGGCAGTAACCACTAACCATCAAGTAAACTGCATGCTTGTTTGCTACTTCAATCTTATAAAACGAAAAAAATAGAAGGACGCTGCTGCCCGTCAGCATTTTTCCTGGTTTTCCGTAGTTGCCTCCTACGATATTCTCGAGAAAAAAGGAGCGTATTAATCAAGATCGATGTCATATAGCACGTATGAACATTTTTGAAAGAAACCCTTTATTGTTTGATACCGGAGACACCACCGTTACCCCTATTCACACATTTCTACCTAATAACAGCAGTGTTAAGCACTATTGTGTTCTGATTTGAAGGTATGGTAAATAAGTCATACATACTTATCCGAGGCTTTTCAACTTAGTCCTCAGGGGCAACGTATCTGTGGACTACTTCATGTATGACCCAGCTTATCTGACTTTGATTTCATGTCCATGTGCACTTAGTACGTGGCCAATATCGCTGATGATAATCAGGTAGACAGTCTGATAGTAATGAGACCGCATGCTCTTTTACTACCTCCCTATAATGTATAAAAATTCAGAACACTTAAAATACATTTATAATTCAGTCCATTCTATCCAGCATTAACGACGTCTGTAAGAGAAACAGAGGGAACGGGACTAAGCTGATCCCTCCACGGATGAGCGATCCCACTAAATTTCAATTTCGTTAAAATTCCCCTTTATCGGTGGAGCAAACAAACGGAATGGATAAAGTTGGTAAGAGCATTAATGCAATCATGGCGCTGTGCTGCCAACTTGTAGAATGTAGCGGGAAATAATAACATTGTGAGTGGTTTTTGTATTACGTTCAGCAAAAACTGTGGGAAACTTCTATCGAACGCTGCAGCTGATTCCAAATTGCGATTAGCTAAAGAGCTTCGGTTAGTTTGTTGAACGAAATTAAAATAATTTGTAAAATTGCATTCCATTTGTTTTAATATACAAGTTACAAAAGTGCATGCCGACCGCCTAATAAGTATCTACTGCCGCCCATGGACATGTATAATCATGAGCCATTAATAAGATAGGTACATCTGTGGCAATCCTCGCCACAGATGCGTTTCTACCCTTGCAGACTAAGTTGAACTTCAAGGATATACATATATCAATCTTTCAATGCCATCCGGACCAACATACGGAATCGCTTAAGATTTGCTGTTATAAGGTAGAAATAAATGTGACGGTAATACATTCGGAGTTAAGCCACTAGAGCTTCTCCCACCGTACGATAAACGGTTTCTGTTATTTGCTAACACCGATTTGTATAGTATCCCTAATAATAATATTGGAGCCCTACCTGAAGTCGGTTACAGATGCGTCACTAGCCTTAAAATATATATAATAAGCTTTTTTTTATTAGACTGAACTAAAAGTTTATCTTTTTTTAATTAGACTGAAGTAACCAACGAGCATGCAGTCCACCTGATGGTAAGTGGTTACTGCCGCCATAAAACAGGGGTTCTATCTGAAGTCGATGACAGATGCGTTGCTATTCCCTAGGACTAAGACGGTCGCCTCATATATAAGTGAGCCGGCTGCCACACTCTTCCACAAAAACGCAAGAACTGCTTCACGCTAGAAGTAGGTGTGGTGGTGGTATCGATCGAACCTTCTCGATCGAACTACACTACCACCTCGTACCACTGGTTCCACCTCGTTATCGCTACCAACATACCTAGTAGAGAAAACTGAATAAATATTATTCAACAAAACCTGTACCCAGCATCGTTATCATAAAGCGTTAATGATGGCATGTAATTAATACTGTAACAGCTCTTTGACCGAAACAAAAATATTACGTACCATCAATTAATCCACGCGAAATGTAAATGTGACCATAAATTTAAATGGTAAAGAAATGAGCAAGCATTACATGGAATTGCATTTTCACGGTTGGCGATTCTCGAAACTCAGATGCAACTCAAACATTTATTCACTTAATCGATCGATTATGGTCTTATAACTTTAGGTGTATGCCAAGGAAGTGTTTTAGGTCATTCAAAATTCTGTGAGATGATAAATTTTTATTATCAACATTTCTTTTTAAAATTACGATAATTTATTGTTTCGTGTTCAAAATTAATTTATATTTTCCAAGAGTTTACAAGGAATTTTAGATATTCCTAAGGGTACTAAATTTTCTTTAACCGTTATCACCTTTTAAGTGTAAATAATGGACCTAAATCTTTCAAAAGGGGTTAGTTACGAACTGAAAATTAGCTCAAGGGTTGTCCCAAAGGACGTTACCGATCCCGTTAACGAAACTAGCGTTCGTTAATTAGCATTCGAAGATTTAGAGCGGATCCCTGTCGCCGACGATAATTTCATTAGCGTTGGCTGATCGATGGGCGTTTTGTTGCTCTGAAGCAATAAGGTGTTGTCTAATTTCTTGCTAGGAGGACTTAAATTGCTTTTTGATTTTAGCGCATATTTATCTAAATATTTTATCAGATCCTACGTAACATCGTATGCAAACTTTTAACAATTTGTTGAGTAGGATCTAATGACATATTTCGATAAAAGTTCGGAAAAATATACTATACTCTATAATAGTGATGTTTTCGGAAGATTCATCAGTGATTTTTTCACAGAAGTTTTTATTCAAATAAATTTAATAGATTGAATATTAATACTCAAATAATTTTAATATTCAACTTGTATAAATATTCTAATAGTTTCTCGTAAGTAATGAAAGAGTATTTACCGCCATTTGAATTTTAGCCTTATTGTTATAAGGTAAATCGTTGAACGTTCACACGAGACATTTCAGTTCAGTCCTCAAGACTACATTCTTTTCAATCTACCTAATGTCCGTGTCTCTTTGCATAACTAGAAACGTTAAAATCCTCATCAGTTTCAATTTCAACGGAGAAATCCCGTAATCACAGATCCCCTTTATCTTAAGGGAGTGAAAGAAGTTTGTCGGATTCTTACCTACTAAAATCTGAGGCGTTACTCTGGACACTCGATGCTGAGTCTCGAGAAACCCGCAGCATTATATTCGCGGTCCGGTATCGTCGGTCGGAGATGTTAAAGCCCGTCATGTTCCGAGAAGAAGGAGCCCCTCCAGGAGATGAATATGCACACATAATAATATCTCGAACTATGATGAAAGTACTTCGATGTTTCAAACTTGCATTAGTGGGCTCAAGGGATTGGCAAAGAGGGACTTTTAGTCCAAGCAGCTCTCTGGCGTCTCTTGTAAGTAGTATAAAACATTCCTGTTTATTCTTGACATTATTTTCCTGTAAATCTATTATCCATTTTGCTATTGTTTATGTATTAAATGTAACTACAATTAGTCCCTAATAACTGAAGTGTCATGATTATTCATGAGTTTGACAACAACTTAACTCTGTTAATTTATTCGACCCTAAAACACAAATTAAATCAAATTTGTGTTTTCCTTCACAACTTCTTAACTCGTTGATTAAATAAATTATATAGATTTCTCGTTTGAATTAAGTATAAGTTTGATTATTTTCTAAATCTTAAATGTAAGGAAAAGAAAGTAAACAAAGTACAACATAGGTGCAGACTCGTCACAAATTTGGGAGATTCTATGGTGTTTACAAAAAAATCTTAGGTAAAGTTATCTGCACTATGGGTGCCATGACACATCAGGCTCGATTCCCATAGTCAATTGTATAGGCCGATTTTGTATTGACTAATACTCGTATGCCTATTTTCTCTTCACACCATGTTGTACCTATCTTTATTATTGCCTAACAAAGTATTTGTTCTCTAATTAATAAGCCTGTACTGTAATACAAAATTCTGTATACACCGGTATGGTTTCATTTTCTTATGTTCCTTGTTGTTTGTCTTTGGTCTTTATAGTCAACTTAATAACTTCTATGTCGCAGTTTTTAGAACAAAAGCCGTTTTTAGCAAGAACACGTTTTATCCGGTTAAAACTAGCTTAGTTTAGTTTAGTTTATACTGAATGCCTTTGTTACAACTAGAATTTAAAGGCAGTTTGCGGTAAATGTCTCTACTGAAAAGATCAACTGGCGGAAAGTCTATTCAGTGAAGTTTTAAACACGGAAATTATGTTAAATAGGAACTAAAGTTCACAATTTCGCGAAATATAATTAAAAATATAGCACTGTCTCATTTACTCGTATAATAAAACAACACTGATGATTTATTTTAGTTCTATTCATTGAATCTCTGTTGATATTCAGGAGCCATCGTATTAAGGTACGCAGTAAACAAAAACTAGTAACACTGTTGAAAATATTTTGAAAAAAATCGACCGTTGAAACGATTTTTCCTTCATTATATATAGTTATAACTTAGAATGGCCTATTTACTCACTCAAAAAATGGGTTTCAAATGAGATATCCATTTTTTCGTGTTAATAAAAAAGGCGTTCCTCGACCAAAAGAAAAAGGGATTCTTTATTTGCAGGCGCCAGTTTCCTAATCAAGCAATTATGTAGTCTATATCACTTTGCAAATTGAAATGATTCTAATGATAAGTCATACGTCACCCATTAATAATAATAGTTAAGGCATTTAGGACATAGCGCATGCCAAAAATAACGTCGTATAAAATAGACATACATACTCGTACATACAAACATATGTATGTTTGTATGTACGTTTGGAGTGTATTTAAGTAGGTATGTACCTACTTAAATACACTCCAAAACATTGTCCTCTTTTCTCGCAGTCGGGTAATAATAAGTTGAAAAAGTTCAGTTATTTACGTGCCACACTGTCGAATATTGATGGTTCGCTAGAAATATGCACGGAAGGCCTGGCCAAAAACGGCCTAAAAAATTTCAAAGCAGTCTTCCTACCGCAAATAGCTTGACGTATCAGCTCTACCCAGTTCGACCTAATTCTGTTTATATTCGAACCAACAAATCCGGAGTTGGGACAAGCGATTTGTATTTTCAAGTATAGTTGCGTCCGAAATAAAAGCACTTTTGTATTCCAAGCGGCTATTTCGCAAAGATATTGGTAAGTAGATTTTATTGCGGGTTTCACTTCTTGAGTGGCTTTCGGTTATCAATCGGTTTACGTTTTTTACCTGACTGCGTCAGATGGAGGATAATGTTTTCCGAGCGTATGTATGTACGTCTGTATGTCCATTTATTTAGCACGCGGTCAAGTCGTAACGACTTAACGGATTATGACATATGACATATCATTGGAATCGTTTGCAGAGTAGCATACGCTATGTAATTTTTGATAATGGCGCCTATAAATACAAAAATGGGAGAAGTATAGAACTTTTTTATTATCACAAAAAATAGGTATCAAATGATATCAAGTAAATAGACTATTCCAGAAATACATATCATTTTTATGTTACTATTTGACGAAAACTCAAAAAAAGCGTTAAATTAAATAATCAAAAACTGCTTAAAAACAATGGACTCAACAACTAAAGGCAGTTGCTTTTAAGCAGCCCGGCTGCTTTTGTCATTTTAATAATTGAACCATGTTACCTTCTTGTTTATAGTATGGACCTAGTAAATTGCCATTGCCAATGTCAATGGAAGTCTGTAACCAATCCCAGAAAATATCAGGCTTCTCCTATGTACATATTTCTCCCTTACCACACCTTTCAACCAAAATACAGCAGCGTTTAATACAGCTTTTATAAGGCAGAAATAGGTATGGCGGTGTTCCTCCGGGGGCGAATGGTAAGGAGTCTACGACCTTCAAAATATTTTTATTAAATGTGGTGAATTTCCGCAACTCGTCAAGAGATGGCGTCACTAGTATTGCTGAATCACACTATCGTTTTTTCATAAACATCACATACACAAACAAACTCAGATCAGAAAGAATAAAATGCATGGGTGTTCGTCGTCTAATTTATTTAAACGCATAATTTGTTTAATTGTGTGGTATATATTATTTTGATGGATTACGATTTACTGATAATATACTGTTAGTCAAATTCAAATTTGACTAATTATTTCTTTGTCACATAGCTTGCAATACGCTAGTACTGGGCCTATAAGCGCATCAGCCGTACAATAACATGAGTTATATTTGTTTTATGTTGTTTGCTAAGTCGATTAGCCCTGTATTGTTTAGGTTATGACGGCAATTAGCATATTGAGTGAACCGGCAACGTCATCCGAAATAGATTATAGAGCACTTTATCATATTAAGGGTCGGAGTTAAGGTACATAAATTGGATAAGTTACTTGTCGTATTTGTAGATGCGTGTGTGATACTAATTTAGGACTCCGGAGTTATTTTTATCTCATGGAATAGGCTAACGGGTCTTCTGTTTATGTGACAACTGATGAACTAGAATCATTAAGACTTATTCCAGGGGATTAAGTTGAATGCCTTAGAACGTTTAAGTAAATGTAGATGGAATTAATGTTATTTATTTTCACTTTGTAGCTAAAAAAAATGCGTGGTGGGGGTTTTAAAGGTGGTAAAACTCTATGGTTCGGCTATGGAAGCACTAACTAAAAAAAGCTTATTTCTGCTAGTGCCTAATAACAGCAATATTATGCGCTGCTGTGTTCCACTTGAAGGGTGTGGTAAGGGAGACATACTTATTCGAGGCGTTCCAACTTAATCCTCAGGAGTAGCCAAGCATCTGTGGCTAACCTTAGGTACGACTCTAATATTATCTGGTGTTGATCACAATTGTCCATAGGCGGCAGTGGCCACTTACCATCAGGTGAATATGCAGCTCGTTTGATATTTTCATATTATATAAAAAAGACCCTTGCACATTTTTACATCGACCTTAAATAATAAGACATCTAAATTGCAACAGATGGAAGATTAGATTTTAGGTAGACATTAGCCTGACAGTATTATCTGGTGAGAGGGTTTGGCAAATACGTAACGTAACATGAAACAATAAAGACAGGACACGGAAGCTAAACGAATTCTTAACTTTCAAATCGTGAACGAGATAAAGAAAATATCTTCTTGGCCTTTAAAATTGGTTCTGATATTATACTCAATCAAATGTTGTGTAAGTTTGGGGAAATTGAAAAACTTAGAGCAATTATTCATCTGTCGTTTCCTTCCCCACTTTTAATCTATCCAATCCATTGTTAATCGCCGACAATACCGTCTAAGAAAATACGAGTTTGAGAAGGAATAGATTCACTTCGGCAAAATTATTATCTTCACTTACAACGTTAATAATTGGAATCGAAAATTTATCCCCGACACGAATGGAACGAATCCTCCCTTTTCTTAAATCACAATAAATTACCACCTTGTTTCACGTTCAACGAATGAACGATAAGCGAAGAAAAGTATCGTTAGAGACAAGCAAGCGCATCTATTTTTGACTTAAAATATTGTTGTGTTTTAATATAACAAATAAGCCACATTTTTTTTATCAAGTTCTTTGAAATAACGTTTTTTATCATTTGTGTTGCGATTGTGCAAGAGATTGATTATATCATCGCTTAAATAAAAATACCGCGTAAGTGATATTTGGTAACTTTTCAGGAGAGACAAAAAACTGTATATTTTTTTCTGAAGAATTTCATACAAAATATACAGTTACTATATCGCGCAAGTGATATTAAGTAACCTTTCAGAAGAGACAAGAACTATATATTTTGTCGGAAGAATTTCATACAACATATACTCGTACAGTTTTTGGTCTCTCCTCAAAAGTTACAAAATATCACTTACGCGGTATTGTTATAATCTACGATATGTCGTTTCCATCAGGTAGGTAGATATATATCGTCTTCGAATCGATAGGCTCATCTATAAGAAAAAGTATTTTCGTCGCATAAAATACAAATGAACATCGGCTGTAACTGACCACCCACATGGCGGAGCGGTCACGATACCGGTCTGACACGTAGTGGGTTCCGGGTTCGACCCCGACCAGACAGACATCTAATCTCATTATTCAGTTTAGACTTCTGTTCTGGGTCGGCGTGTTTGTCTATTCATATTTGTGTGTCCATGGCACAGGAGAAAATCCTAGTGTGGGGCTACGAGTGTAGAAAGCGTTAATGTTTTTTTTCAACTGACAAATAAGTTCTCTGACAATTCCATTTTAAGACACCATAATATTTAAAACCATTAAGAAAATAAAAAACTGGATATGATTCCTGGATAATTCCTCTTGTTACTCGATTTCATATTTCATATTTTCCTCGTAAATCTCTACTCGCACCTCTTTCATGATCGAGCAATACCCAGATAAATATTCTTCCTGGACGAAGTTTTCTCCAGGTTTATTTGCCGGAAAATCTCAATTTCTGAACCGAATATCGGCTGTCGGGATACTCTTCAGTGAATTATTTTGTTTGTACTTTTGAAGAGACGGACCGATGGACTCACGAGTACGGTCAATAGCGATATTTCGACAAAAATCAGACATACTTGATACATGTTATAAGTTTTTTATTTCTTAATTTCATCTTCCTTAATATATTTTATTTTTGTTACATAAAATTCTTATTATACAATGTATATACTAATATTATAAAGCAGTAGAGTTTGTTTGATTGAACGGGCTAATCTCAGGAATTACTGGTTCGAATTGAAAAAATCTTTTTGTGTTGAGTTTTAAATTTATCGAGAAGGGCTATTATTATCGCTATTATAATAATAATAACTAACGGCTATTATAATAATTATTATAATATCACGCTATCTTTGTTTGTTTTTAATTATTTAGCAGCGCGTGAAACCGAGAGGTTCAGCTAGTATAATGTATATGGGTGCCTGGTAAAGAACATAGCATTTTTGGTATAAAGTTACCCTTTTAGCAGTAAAATAGTGCTGTTATAGACATACTAAACGTTCAAATTGAAACTAACTATTATTGCATTCAATTGCATGCTAAAATGCAATGGTCAATTCCATCAAGACTACATTTTTGTTTTTTTTTTTTTTTTTAATTATAAAAAGTACTTTTATAAACATTTTAAATTATCATGTACTATCGTCCCAGTGTTTTTATAAGTATGACGTAAGTGTTTTGACGGATAAAATTAACAATAAATATTTTAACAAAAAATAGCACCGACTTCCGTACCACAGAAAAGTTAAAAAATAATTCAAATATATGTAGGTTTAGTACATATACAATATATAGGTAGTACATAGTCCCGATGTCGGCGCTCTCTTCTGTAGGAAGTCGGTTAAAAAGACAACCGATTTAGTGGTATACAATGCCGATGGAAACTTATCAATCGATCGCGGCATCGCAAAATAATCACTGTACATACGAGTATAATAAAAAAAAAAAACAAAAACATAAGATAACCTGTCTTAATTGATAAATCATTTAAAATACTCGTACATACTACTCGACCAAGCTAACTAGACGAACGGAAGTAATGCGGTTTCCCGTCCCGGTCCCG
>DWLI01004572.1:0-10759 GCA_018249915.1 Cecropterus dorantes dorantes
AATACAAATGTTTTTTTTAAAAAAAAAAAAAAAAAAAAAAAAAACAAAAAAATATTTTTATTATTAAATAATGGTGATCACTTATACACAAATTACATGAAACAAATTATCTCCTTTAACAAGCAAGCGTGTCGATACGAATATGTAACGTATTCCGAAGCATGTGACTAAAATTATCGCTTGTCAAAATCCCGTTCTTAAATAGAGCAAGCGATGTCGTTACATGGGCGATATGAAAAACGAGTTACAAGAAACCGTTCAGAAATATGGTTAAAACAACACATGAAGCGAATACTATGCTACATAATCGTTTATAATTTGTCTCCCAGGTTAATACATTTTTCGCTGTACAAAACAATGAATAACAAATAACATTGTTACAAATATTAAATACATAAACCAGCGGTTAATTTAACGCATGACTATTCGTCAAAGTAGTAAGCTAGTATGATAACGTATATATTTTGGATTGGTCTATTTATTAGCTTTCATTCGATACCCGTATTGGCAAAGTTGGAAAGCTGTCCCTAACCCCCCTTTTTCAAATGATAGAATATGTCATTGGAAAATGTTACTGTGGTGTTATTATTACAATGATAGAATATGTCACTCTGCAAACTGACACGATTCGAATGACAGGTATGTCATATATCACAATCCGTCGCCGTTTGGACTGTAGCGCTTGCCAAAGAAATTTACATAACTAAATACGCTTCAAAAACAACCCTTCTTCTGACTCAGTCGGGTTAAAACCTTGCCTTAAATCCTTATCCTTAAGTCAAATATCCCACTTCCTTCTACCCCACCTGATTTGAAAGTTTATACTTTGTATTAATTTTTCTTTACTTTTACAAACAATTATTGCCTAATTTAACTGTATAAATAAAAATTATTAATATAAATTATATGTACTCCGTTGTATTTTATAACAGTTGCCACCATTCAGATGTTTTGGTAAGTATAATAGCAGGCAGGTAATAGACACACAAGTTTGTATAATAAGTATAACTTTTACAATACAACATCTTTCAAAACGAAAAGCAGTTAGAAATAGGATTCGTCACAGTGACACTGAGTTCCACTTTTAATGCATATTACACAACCTTTTTTAAATTTAGTAATAGCAAATGAACATATAGTCCACTTGTTGTATGTGGTTATTGCCGCGCATGGATATGTTTAAATAACTTCATATATAATAGAGAATATATCTTAAACCATTCGCAGATGCGTTGCTACCCATGAGGTCTAACACGCTCGCCTCAAATAAAAGTGAGCCGGCAATCACACCCTTCCACGGAAACACAAGAACTGCTTTACGCTAGAAATAGGTGTGGCGGTGGTACCTCCTCGGGCGGGCCATATTTGTTCTACCACCTTGAAAATTTTAATAAAGATACAGTAAAGTACCTATTAGTCTAACAAGTTTCGCTAATTAAAGGTTAAATGAGAAAGGTCCGATTAATTAGAAAACATTGATAAAAACCTCTCGCTCTATTTTTAGTAAGGTTGAGTAAAAAGTATTGACTATGGTCTGACATGTTACGGACATATTAGAGGTCATAGAGAGAAAGGCATTAGTAATAAGTCCATATAGAGATTGATAAACCTTCAATTAAAGATAAAAGTCTATCTAATTAATTTTTATTTAAGCGTTCTCCGCTATATGATTTTATATTATCATTAATAATGGCCTACGTTATGAGACAATTTGTTTCCTCGATAAAATTCAGTGTCAAAAATTACACACAAACGTTCCAACTTTTTATTCGGTATCATTTGAATTTAGAAGCCATTCTGCCATATAGTTTGGACCATAAATTTGTTGCAGAACCATTTTTTTTTTCAAAATTTGTATTTCGAAGCTTCTTGTTTAAGACTGATTTACAATTTTTTCAACAGATAACGAATACACGTTTGCGTATTTTTTAATAGTCTATAGAAATATGTAGACGTCTAGTAGGCACAGTGACATGTAGTTTGTAGAGTGGTTTGCGGAAAAAAACGGGGAAAAGTCGCAAAAACCCGCTCACTAACTGGATGGGAGCGCACCTGGTTTGGTCGTATTTGCCCGCCATTTTACGAGTATGGCACTCTTAAGGTTAGTTTACATTGGTGACGTAATCATTTATTTACTTGAATTAGTGGTTTAATGATTGTTAAGGACTTTTGGAATCCACTTCAATATGTTTTAGGTAGATAAAATGACAAGCGGGTATAGTAAGTGGTTATTACCGTCTATCTATATGAAAGGAATAATCTTCGGGTGACGAACTTTAGTTACATTAGCTTAGTCCTTACGTAAAAAAGCAGTGCTACATGATATCAGCATTACTTTAGACTAAACTAAAATGCTTCACCATAGCTTACATTTAAAAAAATCATACAAGACTTTTCACGTTTATGATCACTAGGCTATTTCGTTATTTTGAACTTATTTAACTTTAATTTGGATGAGGAACAATAGTCAACATTAAATTAATTACCAAAATATATTAATAAATTATACACCAATAATAATAAATTTTAGTAGAGCTTTATAACCCACTACATACATTTAAATATTACAAATTAGTACATATTTAAATAAGAGTAATATCGACATTAGCATATAATCGTGGTTTCAAACATTTCAACATGTTTGGTTAATAATATAATAAATAATATAACTGGCAAAATTGTACACGTAGGAACACGTGTACAATGTTGCCAGTTATAAATGGTACAACCCTATCAGACTGCATTTGGATTCCAACGGTTTTACCCCACCACAATATCTGCGGTTACCCTAACTTATCTTACTGTTTATCTAAATTAAAAAAGAATATTTATTTTTACTATCATATAAACTCAGCTTTACATTACGTTGTAATATACGAGAACGATTATTACTTCGCGTAATGGCAGTGACAATTTGAATTGGGGTACTTTAATACATTACTCAGTATTTCTGAGAAAAACTTATTCATATGTAATGTAATGAAAACATTTTAAAAATGAAGTTAGTAAAATTATGATCAGCTGTAAATAACTGAGACAAGCTTGAGTAATTTCTGGAAGCTTTTTAATGAGACGTCAGAGAAATATTTTCGGATTGAAGAAGTAATTAAATCACTGTCAACGTGTACTTTTTGTTTTTCTGTTGATGTCAAATACATAAATATTCACAAAAATAAGTCACACTTAATACATACAAGTCATATTGCCCTAATTCGGGTTAATTTTATTGCTGTAACATAACAAAAATGAGTAAAAGATAAAAATAAAGATACCGCAGACATAACTTCTAAAGAGCTTCCATAAGGAATAAGAATCGAAAATAAATAACGACGTCCCAAAAACATTATATTTACAAGGCATTTACCGTTTAAAATAACTGGAATTATAATAAAAACTTAAAAACTTGCCGTTTAACAGTCGTCGAGTATGTTAAATTAGCGAAATTATACAAATGAAGATTATTATCGGAACCTTTTGGTAAAATCCACACCTTTTTAACGGAGCACGTTTCATTATCGCCAGGGTGGTCGATACGACTAAAGGACAAATATGAACGGAATTATACAAAAACGATTTAGTAAATTTACGATACAAAAAATGGTTAAGTTCACTAATGTCGTAGATAAAAGACGTGCGGCGAGACACTCTGCTTTCCACGCCGAAGTACACTGAGCGGCCGAGTAAACGATATTTGCATGTGTACATGCACCGATTCGTCCGTTTAAATGGGGTTGAAATACTGTTGAAACATGTGTACTCTGAAATAAATCAGAATCATAGTAACATATGGTAATGTTCCATCCTCAAAACACAGTATCTTTTTATATAGTTTTCGTTATTTAAATAGTATGTTAGAAAATAAATATGTCTATACTCGACATCATTATTAAACCAGCATCCTACAGCTGGGCTCAGGTCTTGAGATGGATTTAGATCATTTCTCATCAAGTTTAAAAATATAATTAAAATATGTTTAACCAATTCTAATTACGAGAAAGAAATATCAATACGAATAACTTAAAAATAAATAATCTGTGCCAAGGGAGTTAAATCCTGACTCCTACTCTCACTACTAGAAGTAATAATAATCGAGCTAAGCCTGACAGCAATTGGCCACTGGCGCCTAAGGACATGTGTTAGGTACACTCAACCCCAAATAAGATTAGTGTCCTACCTGAGACCAGCAACAGATGGTCTCAAACCTGAAGACAGCAACCGCTTAACACTGTTGTAATATAAAAAAGAAGAGTGAGGCCATGGTGCCCTTGAAGTTTCGTCCACCTTCAGCTCTACTTTAGCCTTAGGATTTTGCAGGCTAACTAGAATAGAAGTCTCACATTAAGCCATTCACAGATACGTTGCAAATCAATTATTCGCAAGTACTTATCCATATGAAAAAGCAACGTCAGAGACATATTTTTGACGGTAAATTAAAACAGTTGCAAACCAAACCGAGCATTAACAGTGGTATCGAATAACAGG
This sequence comes from Cecropterus dorantes dorantes, assembly GCA_018249915.1. Classification (NCBI taxonomy): domain Eukaryota; kingdom Metazoa; phylum Arthropoda; class Insecta; order Lepidoptera; family Hesperiidae; genus Cecropterus; species Cecropterus dorantes. The sequence continues at coordinate 4,483 of DWLI01004572.1, forward strand.
ACGTGTTCAGTTGCCGACACTAATTTACTTTTAAACTCTTCTTATATTACTTGGCTTTATTACTTTGGCTTTATTAAATAAGACCCAAAACTGGCCTCGCATCTGGTAAGTAGAGCGTTGCTTTTTATCGTTTATCACTGGAAAACATGACAAATATCTATTGGATCGAAAATAAGAAAAAATTAAACTGATTTAAAATAAATTGATTGAAAATTAATGAAATTTAAATATTATGCCTAGATTTAGTATAATCTAGACATTAAAAACGTTGTTCTTTTAATTATTGTCTGTAAGCAATTATTTATTATCTGTTCTTTATTTATCATTATCTATATTAAATGCCTTAATCTGATTTAGGTACTACTAATATCCAATTACTTCAAACGATATAAGTATTCATGAACACTGAAAGTAGCAATTACTTGCAGAACTAAGAGTATTTTCTCTAACAATCACTATGGCAAATAAACGCGCTTCACATCGTAAAAATAAGCCTTCGTATATACGAATAAATAATACTTAAGTAGCAAGGTTGATGAAGTTGTTATAAAAATTAACATAATTATTCAATAAGTCCATACATTTCATTTTAATATATTACAGACCATACACAAGATATGAACAAAATACCGATTATACACACATGTTTGAATTATACCACTATTTACTAAAGTATAAGATTAGAAATATATTATATGCTTCGTCATTTTAAAAATTATAAAATGACGAAGCATATAACGAAGGCATAGACTTGACTTGCGTTTATATGTTATTTACTTGTATCAACAAGTAATTATTTATGTCATAAACCAGTCGATCAAAACCAAGTACCACGCGAACCAAATGTCTCCATTTTGTAAAGTAATAAAATGATAATATTCATGGGACTGTAAAAACTGACATCAATAACGGGATGTGGTCAGTGGTATGGTCATCTAAATAATAGCCTAGTTGATAGCCAACTAGTAATGCTTGGTAATCGGATAGATTGCTACCGTCGGCTCTCTAAACACTATTGGCAGAGTAATCGCAGCCATTTGTTACTATTCATTACATCGTGCAAAAGTTCTACACATTTCCGGCTATATATTTTGTAACTGTTTCTATTATTCTGAATGTGAGGGCCCTTTGGTTCGAATGCGGAGGTACGAACCTCAAACTGTCTGTCTTATACCAGCATTGGCAAGCGCTGCTGTTCTAGTTTGGAACGTATAGAGACATGCTTCTCCGAGGCGTTCCAAGTGAGTTGTTAGAAAAGCAACTCACCTGTGTCTTATCTATGACTATCTTAAATGGGGTTGATTACAGACAGCGGTAGCACTAACAATGAGGTAAACTGCATGTTCTATACATAAGTCTTCACCCAAAACCACATAGGAGGCTTCTTCGAGGTGTTAGAAGTTAGTTGTTAGAAAAGCAACGTACCTGTGTCTTACCTATGACTCTAATCTTAAATGGGGTTGATACAGACAGCAGTAGCACTAACAATGAGGTAAACTGCATGTTCTACACATAAGTTTTTTACCCAAAAACCACATAGGAGTCAAGTATGACACTCACACATACCTCCGCTATGACATATTACAAATATGTATTCGTAAAAAATATTTGCCACGAGGTAAACATAGACATAATATAAAGTATTTTCTTTCTTTCTTTCTTAATATACATATGTGGATACGCAATTCGCCTACATATAGGTTTGTTGAACATTTGAACTTTGATCAAGACATAGAATTGTAAAACTAATTACTAATGCAAAATGTCTAATACCTACTTTACTTTCACGAAAATATTGCCAATAGACAATTAAGTATTTTTAAACAAAATTCAAATAGCCTTACATTTAATTTGTAAAAATGATTAGAGTGCACTAAATTTTATGAGATTGCGATTAATTTAAAACGAAATAACGATGAAATATTGTAACTAAAACTCCTATATCGTCATATTTATTGCTGATTTACTAAGACTGCTTGTCTAGAAGTATCAGCAATACTACGTAGCAACAAAGGTGTGACTCACAATACTTTTACAATATTAAGTAGCAAACACCCGTGCAATTCGAATCTACCTATTTTAATACGTTACACTTGTTAGATCTTACAATAGAATAAAATCCTCCATTCTGAACCTTAAGATCTTAAAATACACCGCGAGGGGCAAGAGTTGAACTAAGCCGACTGCAAACACAACTTGTAACAGGAAAAGGTTCTCATGACAAGTGATTCCATCTAGTAACTAAATGACTAACAGAGGAAAAATAAATGAGACGATTATAAAGCGTACACTGGCTCTACAATTTACTTGAAGAACCATATTATGAACACGACTCAGTAACGTTAAAAAATCAACGATCACTTAATTTAGTCAAAATTAAGACAAGTAACATATTACAGAAAATGTTTCTAGTTATTTCTATTTCGATTACTTACGTAAACTGAAATAGGTAACGCTAAAGACCTTGGACTTCGCTGGTTTCACAGTGAACACTTTTCCACAAAACTTTCCGCGATGACGGCACAGTCAGGTAATACATTGCCGTGCGAACTGACCGATCCGAAAGGCACGGTGAACTAAACTGAGCGATGTAATAAGCACGAGTTCAAACCACGAGGCTGGAAATTACCTCCTAATGTCATGGTAGGGGCAGTCATCGTTCCGTGACGACGGTTCGGAAACGTCACGCTCTTTACCGTGTTCAACGATTCTTGTTTTCAGGTGTTTGTCCAATCGTGACAGGGCAAGCGACACTCGACAACTCTAATTTGAATTATAAACAATAAGATCCATTGTTAAGTAAAATTATTATTTATTTATTTCAAAAATATTATTTAAAAAATGAAATCATAATCAAGTACTGATATGTTCCATCGCAAAACAAATGGTTATCGCCATCAGCAGCCTGTGTGTCAACCTTTTGAGGTGCACTGCTAACCGTGGGCCTCCCCTACTAAATTATGTCGGTAGTCATCACGCCTGGCAACCGTGTTGCTACCCATATCCCGGATTTTGTCCCCTAGTGGCCTCTTTCACGATAAGAGAGAAAGCAATGATTCAAGGCTACACAAAAATATTCTATTGCTTGTAATTTGTTCCTTTTCTTATCACGAAATGCATAAATACCGGGAACTAGATTGCATTTATAATTGTAATTAAATCAATAAATACAGTTTTAATTTATATCTTATCTTTTTTTATATTAATACAAGGAACGATAAATCTTATCTTTTTATTGGAATAAAAACAGAGCAACAATCTACCTCAATAAGCCTCCTTAGAACAAATCTTATACATTACACAAGTACATATACACACACACAAACCAAGTATCTCCTTTAGAAAGCACGAGATGAAACACAGCAAATTGTCCCCAAGGTAATGAAATAAAATATAATGAGTCATTAATTAAACAAGCTAAATGATCTACATACAAGGCCTTAGATCTATGAAATTAATGAATATTACTTTATCACAAGCAAGAATAATTAACACATTGAATGACAGATTAAAACTAGCAGGCTTTGCTTTTCGTCATTTGTCCTCAATTTATTTACAACACAGCTCAGAAATTGCCTTTTTACCACTTTATTTTTATTATTATTATTTAATACTTATTTAAATATAGTAAGCGAATTCAAAGTAGATTTTATTAACAACCCTAATAACACCTTAACTCTCAAATAATCTTCTCTACAACTTATTTTAATCAAGCGTACATTCACTACATATATAGTTTGCACTTGATTTTGCTAACTTCCGTGTTAAAAGAAGCGTTATAACAAACAGTTTGTTTTAACCGTTTAGTTTAAAACGATGTAACGACTAAACGGTCATTTAAACGCGTGTTTTAACCGTTTGGTTAAACCGATTCCACCCGATTAGACCTGGAGTAATCAATATAAGAAACCGTGATTGATTATAATCAATCTTTATTTTTTTCTATGACATTTTTGTTAGTTTTTATTGCAAAAGATACCCAAGCGTAAAAATTTAATGACACTTACAGGAATGTGAAATCCGTAACGTTCGCAACGAACTTGTGATACGTCATCTGTAAAAAATACAAGCAACTTATTAGAAACACAAATCAAATAACATTGCTAACTATATTGAAACAAAAAATCCGACAGCTTAAAGACGATTGTCGGCTTTCAGTTTCAGTTCATTATTTTTAAGCAGTCGGTTTTTTTGTATCTATAACAATACATATATTGAAATTAAATATTTTTATTTTAATATACATTTATACGTATATCGGTCACAGCCAAGTATCGAGTTTTTGATTTCAAATCTTAATATATATAAATTACGTGTCACGTTGTTTGTCCGCGTTAATCTCCTAAACTACTGAACCGATTTCAATGAAAATTTCACACCGTGTGCAGTTTGATTCAACTTAAAAGATAGGCTACTTTAACTTTTAAATTTTTGATGTCCAACGGAGTGGGCACGGGTCTGCTAGTTATTTATTTAAAAAACTATCAAAAATCTACAAAAACGACAGTAATTTATTAATTTGGAACGTCGCAGATAACAATGAATTCCTCATTAAAATAATATATAAGGTGTGTCAGTATACTATTAGGTTTGATATATGAATGAAAATAATATATATTATGGTTTTTTGCAATTTTTTCAGGACGAGGAACCCGGAAAACCCAGCAGCAGCCTAGCACAGCCTTCTGGTGAGTTTTAATAATAATTATTAATAATATAAACACCATTATTTATATGATTTAATAATATATTTTTTCTTTTTTTTTTTTTAAATCTTTAATCAATGTTTATTTGCAATGTGACTTCTTTTTGTCACTTGCTGTGATTTATTTTTATTTTACATTTATTTTTTGAAAATTAAAAATATTTATCTTTGATTGGATGTATATTGCGTATTATTGTCGCGGTTAGTGTGATTTAAAAAAAAGCAACCATAGTGAAAACCATAGATAAAAGAAGATCATATTGTGAATGGATATTGTGTTAATGAAAAATGAATGTCTGTAAGGTAGGCCATTTTTATTATTAAATTAAATATTGAATAAAATTAAATAAATTAAATTAGTAGCTTGTAGATTTTGAACCATGAATGTGTTTATTTGTTTTATTTTCGAAAAATGGTTTATTAGTTTTTGTTTTTTTTATTTTTTTTAACAGGCAATCTTACAGACATGTCATTTGTCGTTTTTTTTTTTGTTTTTTATGCCAAAGACATTCATGGTTCATGTTTTATATATAGTTGTTTATTTTTTTTTAATTTTCAGGACATAATTACATCAGAGTGAAGCCGGAGAGCGAGCTATTTTTTCAGACTAAACTTCAGAATTTGGCAAAAGCTAACTCGGATTACATAAACCGTTTATCAAAAATGAACGCGACGGAAATCCAAAAAGAATTTAACAAATACGGCCTAAATACAGACGAATACACACAAAAAAATGAAAATGACTATTACAAATCGTGGTTAGAACAAAACGGGGAGCTCGAAGTGTCTTTACTGAAAGCGAGTCAAATAAAAAAACGCCTAGACGTAAAATCCAGCAAATCTGAAGTGGAGCTCATCCCGAAAAACACCCCTAAGGAGCCGTACCCAAAAATAGATAAATCCCCACCAATACGACGTAGGGGAAGACCACCCATTTTCAAGGACAAGAATGTTGATATCGGTGAAACTGTCCTAAAAGCAGACTTAGACCAGTTTTTGGAGGGGAAGGAAGTCAGTTCCTCAGGGTTGTCGCGTAAGGACTTAGAACGTGTTATGATGGGGAAATTCAATCCGAACCGACGGTACTCGAATGAGGCGATGTGGGCAGCCCTGATGGATGTCAAAAAGGGTGGCAGTATATACAGGTGGGTGGAATTTTGAGTTTTTTTCTATGTATTAGTATATAAATTTTTATTATACGCAATATCTATGACGATGTCATGTCATGATTAAAATATCTATTCTAATATTATAAAGCAGTAAAATTTGTTTGGTTGAACGCGCTAATCTCAGGAATTACTTCGTAATTTAAAAAAATGTATTGAATAGTCAATTTATTGAGGAAGGCTATAGGCTATATAAAATCACGCTATGTTTGTTTATTTTTTCTTATTAAGTAGCGGGTGAAACCGCGTATCACACCTAGTAATATATATAGAGATAGATGCAAAGGTAGACACCCTTACCATACCTTTCAGACCATAACACAACAGCATAACACTATTATTAGGCAGAAATAGATGTGATGTTGGTGCTTCCGGAGTCAAACCCGATGGTGAGCCAGGACATCTG
>DWLI01004573.1:0-10757 GCA_018249915.1 Cecropterus dorantes dorantes
TCGGCTATCACTGCTCGCTCGATGGACTGCATGGTCATTTAATACTTTAATATTATAAAAAACACCTTAATTGCAATGATGATAGAACAAAATACTATTTCATAAAACTATAATCTAAGACAAATGACCCAAATTACACCCACATACGTTAAAAGCAAATCCTCGTTCAGTCATAACGCAAGTACATTATATATGTCTCTATTTAAAGCTAAGAGGATAATATCGGTCCTCGAATATGAATAAATTCATACCTGTTACAGGATTAGTATGACAAAGTGTATAGGCTTAAGTTCTACATTTACGTCCTAAGTTACGATGTTTGTAGGATGGAGTTGTAAATTCACAGCTAATTCTTGTTTACGTTTGCATATAGCGTTAAATAAGTAGTAAATAATCCAATTATTACACTTTCAAAGATAACGTTTATATGTTTGTTTCTTAATATGCGATTTCATGTTGGTATGTTTCTCTGTCACTTTAATTCGTATATAGTTTTATTACCCAACGGCGTCATAAGGAGGGTAATGTTTTACGTGTGTATGTATGTATGCATGTATAATATATGTCTGTTATTCGTAGGCACTACAGCCCATACGGATTAACGGATTGTGACATATGACATATCATTGGAATCGTCTGTTTGAAGTGACATAGGCTATTTAACTTTAAAAAATGGCGCCTGTAAATAGGGAGTGCCTAAAACGAGGTTTTTAATATCATCACGATATGGGTAGGCACTTGTGGTTTTTATTAGATTTTTAAAAACAATTAGGATAAAAAATATCCAATAATAGTTCAAATCGATTAAGTATCGATTATGTTATAATTTGCTTGTATGATTTTTCATTATTTATCCATTGTATAAAGTAAAATGAAATAAATGGTTATTACTATATAATTACTAATTATATTGAAAAGGGATGAATAAGAACTAAAATCATGAAATTGTTATTAATTTAAAACATAAGAATATTTCTGTGGAAGTCTCTATTCATTTCGAAGCTCCAATTTAGCTGTAGCCAAGTAGACAGCTCTTGCTTACAAAATATCGACAAACTTGTACCGATACTTAGAGTATTATGAAAGCGTGAGTTTGACATTTTATAGTATTTGACAGGCGAGTTAATCGGCTCACTTGCGGTACAACTCGTGTGAAATCATTTCTGAATCACAGCCGAATCGATTTAATTAAGGACAGGTTCGAATGCGGTTACCTTTTCGGGAATGTTTAAATTATACGATTCTGGTGAGTGGTTAACCTGTACGTTTAGTGTAATTATAATTTATTACATTATTTTGTTAATTTGCTTGCACGCAAGTTGATGTTTTCATATGATCATTAAAACTTCATAGTCGTAAATATTAAGTTCTTAACATTTAAAATAAATTTATTTATAAACGTACCAACAACAGTTATTGTCGCAAAAAAGCGTAACCCACATTACGATAAATGTCCACCAGAGCTGAAAATTTTTCGAAATTTGTTATGTTTAAGTGATTCCTCAAAAAAATGTGTTAATGACATCGCTGTACCCTTAGTACGAGTTTAATCCGTATTTGAAGTATATTGCATGGTATTGCCGAACGAATAAACGAACACGTGAGCATACAATAAACATTGCAATGTATTGGCCAAATCGTAAAAAATATAGTTTTTAAGGAAAAGTGTACTGAACGATATTTTCTATTCATCGTAGAGCCACGTAAGTCCAATCGTAGCACTTTTTTTCTGATCAACTAAAAAAAATACATATGTAGGCGCGAGTTACAATGTTTCAGCTTTTTTAGCGTCTACATATGTATATAAATCATTCGATAAATTTAAATACTACTAATATTCAATTTATATTTCTAGATTCATCAATATCGAGTAAAATTTTAAATCAAAAGAGCCCTTTGTATATCATAAATTAAGCGAAGAAAGAATTTGGTAAAATCTTATTTCCTAACTCAAAGCTAGTAATATACCTAAATCAAAATAATTTAATGATAAACAATGCCAAACTTATAATAAAATCAAAACAAATCAAATATATTTGCTAAGTACAAAACTCGCTTGTAGAAGTAAGGAATTATCTTGAAGCAATTAAAGCAACCATTCCAACATTGTTGCATAATAACTAGGCTTAGGTCCGCTGCCTCTAATGGCTACTGGCCCTAGGCTCGAGATAAGATCAGTTGGTGACAATTTAAATTACGACTCGACACAAAAAATATCATTACATACAAAACACGTACTATAAGTCCACATACAAAGTATATTAAGTACTTTCCACAAAGGCCGAATGTGAGAAAAATGTAATTGTTGCAATTGGCATTGTTGAAGGCTCGTGTGAAATTGGCAACATAGTTTTAGTATTGTTAGTCCAGTATGTCTAGTGTTTCCTACTTTCTCTAGGGTGTGTCTATTTTCTAGGCATTTGTTGTTGCAAGATGTAATTTAACGATAATAACCATTTTTTAGAAAAATAATTTGATTTGGTTGATATATAGTGATATGGTTGAATAATAATCTGAATGTTGGTTTAATAAATCAAATATCTTAAGGGTGAAATCAAGACTAAAACGGTATTTTAATTGGTTAAGTAAACTTGGTCTAAGTTTATTCAATGCAAATCAAAAGTCATATAATGGATACTAATCTCTTATACACATAATAGACATAAATATCCAGTTGTCTGTACTTAGTATATAATTCCTAGAATAAAATGTTCGCATGTAAATAATTTTCAATACAATAATATATAACTTTGAAAAATCTGCTGATGTTATTGAAATAACATCAAACCAAAACCATATTTTTAGAAATATTTCGTATTTACTTCATCATGTATTTCAAAAAATATTGTAATTTCAGGTAGGTATTGTTACATTATTTTGAAGGCCACTGACACCTCGCAGCACAACTAGTGGCTTATAACAGAGCTAGAAGTCTTTTGTAGGTAGCACAAGAGTAAGTACGTAATTATTGATTCTAACCACAAAACACACAGGTGTGAAAACCGTTATTTCTAATATTATAACGCCTTTTGGAACGAGTAACGATATATCAGTGTAACTCTATACTTGTCACCGATGTATTGATGGGTTGGTCAGCCGTATGTAACATTGTCATAAGATGACAGCACCGTTACTTAAACTGGTTATGTTCTAGACGCGTATATAATTACGTTTCTTAGACGGTGATTTTGCGAATAGATATTTATCTTGTATGTGATGCACTTTGGAGATGATTTTGGTCGTTTTTTATGTAATTCAAATGGAGAGGAAGGGGTAGTTTTTTATTATATGGAAGTAGTAAATGAGCACTTGACAGTAAATGGCTACTATCACCTAAAGATCTGTAACGAACTTTAAATAAGATCAAAGTCTTACATAAGGTTGGCCACAGAAGCGATGCTATGTTTGAGGACTAAGTTGAAACGTCTGGAATATTTAAGCCTCCAACAATTTTCACAACAAAACACAGCAGCGCTTAACACTGCTAGCATTAGGCACAGACCTGATATGTGACAGGTGGTTACTTCCGCTTATGGAATATATTACATACTACTGAAATGAAATGAAATATCTTTATTTTTGCATAGGCCTACGGTGGCTACTTACAAATTGTCAATTACAATTTTTTTCTTACTCTACCACCGGATCGGAACACGACCTCAACTGAGATCCGGCAAGAAACTCAGTGGGTTTGTCTTTTTCATTATATATATTTTTTATGTATGTATTTATTTTAACCATCTTGATAATTATATGGTCAATAATACTATTTGGCCACAGGTAGTTACAGAAAGATATTAATATCTATCTGTAAATTATTTGTGGCCAAGGAGTTCCAAGATAAAGTTAAAAGTAGCATGACCAGTTGTAATTCTATGTCAAAGTATAGCTCACATAATTGTTACTTAAAAAGATCTATTAAAATTTGATGGTTAGTGAAAATTACCATAAAAATAAAGTTAAATAACAACTATTGTAGATTTTTTATAATAGAGGAGTGGCAAAGAAGAATACAGTCTACCTATTGAAACGATCCGCTACCGTCTCTATTATCAACCTTAAATAGATAGATAAGATTAGATTATAGAAAGATAGGATAGATTCTTAGATAGATAGGATTAGGATCCTGGAGGACCTGTGGTCGGACATAGAGAAATAGAACGCTTGTGTCTGTTAAATGGCATATTCAAATAATCATTCAAAAGATACGATGCGGGCTTCTTATCTTAAATCTTCGTAGTTGAACGTCTTAACCAATAAAATGCTTTGACAAAAGGTAAATTATAAACCAGATCCACATATACCAGATTAACTTTCTATGTGCAACGAGCAAAAGTTATTTCCCATTATACTCGAAACTTCCATAACGGCACCTTATTTGATTCCAAATGTGCTTCACGCATCAATATACCGACTTAACATTTGGAGTTTACCATCAAAGAGGTTCTTTTAACCATTTAGTGGGGTCCAATCATCACTGGGCATAGCACTGGCGGTTCGCTTGAAGAAAATTGAGTTAGTAATATCATACACGACATGACAGCTTGTATTACTGGCCAATGTCAGAACGTGGGCAGAAGATAAGCTTGATTTTCGAGAGGGCGAACGATACCATCTGATGTTTTTATTAAGTCGCAAAATTTGCTACTGCAAGTCTAAACATATCTCATGATTTATTATCTATATATCACTGTGTGAAGTATTTCTCTACATAAAAAAATCTTTAAATTGATAAAAAATACGCTAAAAATTATTCAAATATTTGTGTAATTGATATTTTAATAATAGTCCTATATTTCATACTATTGATGTTTACAAGATTATAAGATAGGAGAATGTTATTTTTATAAATAGTTAAGTAATCAGTTAGTAGATTTTTTTCCATAACTGCTAAGGAAGTATTAAGATTTATCCGTATAAAGGTCGATATTAGTGTCTTACATTCGTCTCAGTTAAATAAAAACTAACAACGACCTTATGTGGACTTAAAGTTTATTACACCAAATTAGCATTACCAACACTTTTAATACTAGGTATATTTTAAAACAAGATTTTCTTGTTAAAAACTACAAAATTAAAATATCTTTAACATGTGGAAATTCAGTCGCAATTCGCTCCTAACACACAGAAACTCCACCTTAACCCGTCTCCGTTTAACTCCTAATCCGATTAGACGACAAGTACCAGTACATAGAGCACGGATTTATTGATTTCGTTTATCGTTGCGCAAGTATCCAACGGTTGTCACTCCACATCAGTGTCCGAAGCGGATTTAAAAAGTATAAATTTAATGACATCCATAAGCCGATTTTCGGGATGAGTTTGTTATTCTAAGCAAGACCGCTCGTAATAGCGGGACATTTTTCCGAATATTTCGTCCATCAGAAATATAAAACGTATACAGCTAAAAGACACGCTATTTGTCTATTGTGACATTCCTCATAAAAGAATCCGTTGGTTTTTCGACGCTACTCGCTCGTTTTACCACGCTAACAGTTGGAAATACTAGCAAAATATATTTCTGGATTAACTAACAATCGTACTATCCATAGGCATTTTACTACACACTAAATGATGATAAATAATTAGACCATTCTAATAGCACTTTTACAAAGCAAACATCCGATGTGTAGACATGCAGAATTTTAATTTATATCATAATTTGGAAAGAAAGTAGCAAGAATTGTGGCAAAAATACCTTCACACGTAAACCATAAATATTCTATGATTTACCAACTACCCCAACAGTCACAACAACCTATAATCGGAGCCACGCATCGCGATGCCTAAAACAACATTTCTATTTATATATGTCACGTTTATATATTTAGCCACCCAAAATAAATTTGACACGTGATTAATTATTGATACGTATCGCCACGACGCGATGTCACGACGTTCGTTAATTTACCAAACGTGGTTCACGTAATGCTACTTCAACGGCTATAAACGGCTGGTTTGGTTGCGATGGTCAAGGAAAAATATTAAATTAAATTTTGGTGTTATACTGACCATTTAGTTCATAATTTTCTCATACAGTTTGGGAAGTATTGAACGTAGCATTCCTCGTGTTGTTAAGTCGGAATTTTTACAAACATAGATATCACTAACCGTCTTCATGTAAATAAATTAAATGGCTTTATATTGTATACCTACAAAGGTACTTACATACTAGCTTACAAATTATGGGTATTTTGGTTCTTTTTTATACCTATAATAGAAAATAAAAGCTAGCTTCAATATCTTGCTTGGCATTTGACTAAACTAGAGGCTTGTTTCGCATGGTACACTACACTTTGACGTTAAATTCAATATCTATTATTGAATATTAATCCCCAGTCCTAGATCGTTTTATCTTCTTAGTAATCAAAAATTATAATTCAAGTCACTAAAGCCGTATTTAAATCTTCTCGTGTAAATCATCATTGTCAACTAATATTAGAATGTATTATTGAGAACTCGTACATCGTATAGCACGTAAAATCGTTCATGTTCTATTATATTCCAATATTATTATGATTCGCTGTCACATGTTCTCCTATTATGGCGATCAAGTTGTAATGGTAGTTTCTCAGTAGTAGTAGACAACAGTGTCTACTGGTTTGTACAGGTGTTATTGAGTAACTCTAAGACAATAAAATTCTTTATGTTTTTCAATTTTCACATTTTTAACATTTTAAGTAATTTCTCTCCCATGCTTGACTTACCATCGTCTGACTTAGAACACCTTAGAATACCTTCATCTTATAAGTCTTCGTTTTGAGATAGATCGTATAAATGTCAAAGCTTCACATTCTATCAATAACGTTCTGATTAATTAGAAAACTCCCCTCAGAGTGCACGATGAGAATCAAAGTAAACTTACAAAAGAATGCAGACGGTTCGAGAGAAATATCATTATTTTGATCGAATGAATACTTTGCTCAGTCAAGTGTATTTTCTATCGAACAGTCGAAATGTTTTCAAAATTTTCTTTGAAGTTTTACTGCTTATTATAACGAGCAGATTTATTTGCATTTTGTTTAAAATTATTTTAAATTGCGGAATTTTTTGGTCTTTTGAGACTAAGATCTGAAATCTTAATAGTTCGTCAGTCAAAGTAATAAATAATGATCTTCTAGACAAGCAGTACAACAATTGGCCTTTGCTCTTTAGTTGTCTTAATGTTATAAGCTGTAATCCTCTTTATCTATAATTCTGTATTCTGTATGTTATATATACATATGCTTCATTCTGCAGCTAATTTGGAGTTAGTAGAAGAATATTTTGAAGGTCATAGAAATCTTTATGGTTCGATTCCGGAGGCACTATCGCCACAACTATGTAAGAAGAACATAAACGCTCAAGAAGTAACGAGTGATCAAAAATTCGACGCTGAACAAGCACGATGATGCTTACCTTTGTATATTGGTTGCTACCTGCACACATCGCGAGAATATGCGATATACATCCATCATAATACAAGAACTCAATTTTCTACTTTGGGACCCAATAGATTTACCACGGGCTCCCTAAATGATTCTACGTCACACTCCTAACAATAAGGAGGCAATAACAGAGGATTAGACATTGAAATGTGCCACTATTCCGTTAAATATCCTCTCTCAATTACCTGCTCGTAATTTGACAGCAATGAAACAACTCCGTTAGTCCCCAAGACCCGTCCCGTTAATTACTAGTCAGAGCAATATATTCAACCTAAGAACCTGTGATAGCTAAATTAAAGGCTAGGGAAAGACGGTTTAATTGCACGACCGACGTGACTCCGGGCCCTAACTGCGAATCGTGCGATACAGACAACGATTTTAATGGTAAATTGATCCTCAACTAATTCGGTACAACTACTTTCTCGGTAATTTACAAGTAAGAGGTCTTACTTGCTTTCGTATGAACGTTTCAACCAAATTAAACGTTCAGTTTATAGTGCGACAGTTTGGTTGATGTAAAATCGTCTATTATATATGTGACATTGCGATCTATTTGACACTTATTCTAGACAAGTTTAATGTTTTGATCCATAATGTGTCAGTTTATGTGCTACCGTGCCATTTTATAATGCAGAGAAGCCTGGATTCGATTCTTATATAATTTAATCAAAATATTCCAGCTTGTGCGCTAAATTCGTCTTTGTTAAGTTATTGTAAATTTTTACTTAGTAGTATTTGTATGATAAGAGTTTGTACTTAGTATCCACAATCGTACAAATATTTCATCGTGTCTCGTACTTTTGTGCATACTTTAGAAGTAGATTTGATAGATATTGATAGAATTAGATCTCACATGATAAAATGGGGATATACTCGAGCATACGTAATTTGTAAGAGAGAAAAAGTAAAACACATAGAGAAGAACTGGAAAAGAAACACAAATTTGACTGAGAAGACCACACGATATCATTCATGTTGTCTTCTCAGTCCACTTACTATTACTTTCAGAACACCTGGACAAAAAGTCATAAGTCTGTAAGCATTTCTGCTGGCCCGGAAAATCACGCATCAAGTTCACGGTATACAATTATACGGACGCAAACAAAACGAATGGGACGCATTAACCCAGTTACGTGTCGATAATGCGATTTCATAAATCGGGCCGTTTTAATTAAGGCTCGGATCTCGTTTGCACGACATACGTTTCGATTCGAATCGTTCGTCCGACTCACGACGCGTTTATCGTTCTGAACGAATCAAGGTCGTATGCGACTAAGTTTTTTTGTGGTTTAATGCTTAATGATTGGATGCTAAATGCCTGTAAACTTTAATAGAAAGTTTTTTGTCCTAAGGTTAATATATATTACTTTAGATTTAATTCCTTTAACATAATGGCCTGTTTAACAATGTCACATAACAGATTTAACATTTCGATAAAATTATCTTAATTCATTTATAATGGATAAAAGTAATAAAAATTAAAATTACTGTTGCATTTTTTTTGTATAAATATGATTGTATATATTCTAAGTATCTATTTTATTTTTATAGCCTCCGTTAATTTAATAGAGTTCTTCAAGCAAGCTTACTAACATAAAAAATTGAAAAAGTAACAGATGCTCGGTATCTGATTTAAAAATGATTTAAAACTTATTTTTCCTTATCAAGTACCCTATTATTAATTGTTTAATAACAAATAAAAACAGTGCCTATGTACATTAAAAAATTCATCATTACACATATCAAAGAACCTCACTAACCTACCAAACGCTCACGTACGAGAATCTAAAACGGTGATAGAAAGATTCGTGGCTGTGGAATCACAAAACGGGAGTCGAAGTCGGAAATCAAATCCAATTTACTTCATTTGCTCGCCAGTAAAGTTCACATCTAACTCTTGAATTGAGCGGATTACCGACAGAAATGAAGTTCCTGCTAGCTACGATAGCTTGCAATGATGCTTTTATATTGTTATTCTGTTATTCGCAAATTGTGATTCGTATATAATTTTCTTTGCTGTACAAACTATCATTTGATTATATTTTGCTGGAATTACAGCTCTTGCAAGATTGTTAATTATTTTTCGCTTTCGACATTCAGGACTTTGAAGGATTGCAGTTGGCATTCTATTCAACGACAAATAAGGGTCTTCTTTTATTTTAACAAATGAACCCTAACGTTCAACTTAAAAAAGTATGTGAATTATACGAGAAGATTATTAGTAATTATTATTACTAACTACAAAATGCACACTAATTTACACGGACAAATATATATATAAAACATTTAACGGCTCTTTAACTTTATGAAAACTGGGACAGTACTGCGGTCGGTAAACTTATATTTTCGTTTCAAATTATTCTTTATGTTCTGAGTCATAAATTTTCTTATTTAAAAAGGCTATAACAGGAACTACTTAAAAAGTGTTTTTACTATTTACGACGTCATAACGACATCTTTCTCGACGTGATTCTCGGATAGACATAATATATATACAACAGTCGTGACCTATAATTATATTGGTAGTAGGTATATATTTGGATAGATATTATATTCGTGTATTTTACTAAACTCCAAAAAGAGATTATAATTATGCCGCCTATGATTTTTTGGCTGTATGTATGTTTGTAGCACCGTGAGTCTTACACGAGGTGAGATATTTAAATGATCTAAGTGTTCCATATTTTAAGTGAAATGTATTATTGAGGCTTTGTAGCATTATTTATTAGCAAATAATGTAGACAAAAATATATGAAATATATGATTCTTTTAGGTTAGGATAGGACAGGTTTTATTTTATCAGAGATTTTTTTAACTGTAATATGATATGCTACTTAAAATTAGTCGTCGTATAATTGTAAAGTAAGGTCGTGTCGTCGACTTTAAAGCATGTTTTAAGTAGAACCATGTTTATTGGAGTAAAGGTAAAAGAAAATGAAGCCTGAAATAATTTACTGTATAATTTTCCTCCTATATTATAAGGGTGCTTAAAAATTTGCTGAATTAAATATTCAGAAGCAATTTCTGCAGGTACTTAGATGGTTTCAACTGAATCCAAAAAGGGAGTTGCGAGTACTGTTTTCCAATGTACCTATGTATAGTTAATATTATTTTTATATTATAACGGTGTGGAACGATTTACAAACGTTTTTATTTTACTTAAATATTTAAAAGTAACCTGAAATAAAGAGCAGTGATAGCCTAATGGTTGAAACTTGGCCTCTCAATCGAGGGTACCCAGGTTCAAATCCTGGGCACGCACCACTGATTTTTCTGAAATTATGTGCGTATTAGAAACTAATTATCACTGCTTTACGGTGAAGGAAAACA
>DWLI01004574.1:0-10756 GCA_018249915.1 Cecropterus dorantes dorantes
GAATCAAACCCATAACACACTGCATATGACGTCAATGTGACTGCTTCACTTCACTTCACAGATAGATACTAAGGAGCCTAGGTAGACATCGTGATACAAAAAGTAAATCCATACATATTGAATGAAAAAGTATCCTAGTTTCAAGCGGTTACTAACCAGACACAATGACGAAAAATATTTTTTACACATTTAGATGTAACCAAATAAATGTACAAGCTAAGGATGCTTTGGAGTGTAAAACTATGATTATAATAAAAATTTTGCTGCAACTTTAGAGCCTAACCCTTTACTAACAAGTAAATAGTTGATAAGGAAAGGGTATTTGTACACTAAGTACAATAAAGTAGTTGGTGTGTTGTGTAGAATTTGTATGTTGTGTTGCATTGTATTATTATTATAGTTTTTTATTGTAAGACACGAAGGAATGTTCGGGAATGAGGTACCAATTAGAATATAGGTCTTATCGTATAAATAAATATACAATATCTTCCCGTCGACTCGGTGGATGTTGGTACAGGAAATATGTATCACATTTCCAGGTTATAGGAATTCTACGAAATTATTGGCGTAAAGCGTATAAAAGAGTAACATGTTTAGATAATGATGTTTCATTATCTTAAAATAAATATAAAGACAAATGAATGCAACTCTTACTTAAAGATTAGACAACCGGAATGTATCAATCTATTTCTCAGACAAGCGCCACTTAAGAACCTATTTAATAAATGAGTCTTGTGATCATTTAGGTAAATTATTCATTGAATTCTGCAATACCGGAAGCTTTTCTCGTATCTATTTACTATTTTTGTAGAATATTCTCAATTTAAAGCTAAAATCACTAAAATGACATAAAGTAGGTTTACAACACGTCACACACATCAAGCAAAACGCTCGGAGGGAGGGGAAAGCCGGGCTTGATAATTTTCTTCTAACTCCAAGCCAGTATGATTGCCAGCTATAAAAATTATATAGGTATAGTGCAGGAAAGTTGTCTATGAGTGTGGCGATTTTTTGTCGCGTCCGCACGCTTGCCAAACCTCAAAAAGCCGTCGAAACAATTCGAACATGTGGATACAATGTGTGACTTGGTTTATATAGGTTTGTAAGCGCTTTGGGCTCTGATCCGAGTGAGAGTCGTTTTTTTGTCACAAATCAAAGAGAATTTACCGCAAGCGCTTCCGATGCGTTTACACGCACTCAGTCTCGTTTGTGTAAAAGTAAATGACGGGGCAAGTGAAGACGTCTTGAACTTTCTGAAATGTTACCAGGCAGAACAATGCACTTAAGACCCGCGAAGTACTGAGCACAAGGATTAAAAATGACATGGTAAAAAGAATAAAATAGTGTTTTGTTCGTTTTACTTCTTTTCTTGATTTTATAACAAAAATAACTAAAGTCAAATTATGGACGATAGCTCGATATCCGTCATGTTTGCCTCTTCAGACCTCACGATCCATTCGCTAGTCTGTGCATAGTGATGTTTGATTCACAAAATTAAGCTATGCGTTTTCTTTTGTAGAGGTTTGGAGTTTGCAGTAAGTTGTAAACGTGCGGACGCGGCATTAGAAAACAGCTATGCTCCATTGTCTTTGGCCATTTCTTGTGACCTTCATTCATCATTCAGTTTAATTTTCCAGGTCTAAAGAGATTTAAATTTTAGGAAATTTTAGTATTAGTAAAATCTTTCAGATTTGTTAATTACATCTTATATCATAAATAATATTGTATTATTATTATAGTATTTTGTAGGATACTCGTATCTATAATATTAAAGATGCGGGGGGTATTCGTAGTTTTAAAAAATTGTTTTTTTTTTTAACAGCGACACTCAATAGAATTCAATTTTTTTATTAGCTTTAGAATTTCTATGTTATAAGCTTAAAAAAGATGATCGCGATTTAATAAATTTAAGCTAAAAAGCATCAAGCCAAAGCCATAAATAAAAGCATCTTAAATAATACATTATGAGATATCGCTGAAGTCGGTGAAAAGTCGAATATTGCTATCGTTTAACTATCGATATTCGACAATTGATCGAAAACAATACATAAATTTATTGATCTCGATAAGTTCCATGATCGATATTTTAATTCTATAGGTTATCTGATTCTGATTACCCCGTCATAAAAAAATAGCAATACTTAAAACGTCAGATTTTAATTAAGGGACTAGACTTGAAACAGAAATTAAATTGCAATTGAAAATATATATTACTTCCTCGTTTGAGGTTAGTGAAGAATAAACAATGAGTTTTTCTAAGGGAAATGTGAACAGGACCAGACCACAGAAACATCAAAACAGAAGTGCTTTCAAAAATGATCTACACGATACAAGCAAGAAAACGAAACTTTTAAACTCTTTACAAGTATCCGGAGTGTGTGCACGCTGCAAAGAAATAATAGAATGGAAGATAAAATACAAAAAGTATAAACCTCTGTCTGCGCCGGCCAAATGCGTAGGATGTGATCAAAAAACAGTTAAACATGCCTACCATGTGCTATGTAGCAAATGTGCGAAAGAGAAAGCGGTTTGTGCAAAATGCCACAAACCTTTCAGTGACCATCATGTAAGTAAATTTTCATAACTATCTATATTAATTACTAGATGTCCCTCGCGGTTTCACCCGCTACTAAATAAGAAAAAAAACATAGCATGATGTTGTATAGCCTATAGCCATCCCCAACAAATGGACTATTTGATACAATAAGAATTTTTAAATTTAAACCAGTTCCTGAGATTTTCCAATTTCAGTTCAGTTCAACCACACAAACTCTATTGCTTTATGCTATGAGTATAGTTACACATGTTTTTATTAAATCTGATTGTTTCTCGTGTTTTTAGTCTTCAGAAGCAGATAAAATAGATGACACTGAAACTGCAATACAAGCTCAACTTAAAGGGCTACCTGAACGTAAACGACGAACAATACTTCGGTAAGATATATGTTTTAAATAAGTCTTATATTTTAATCCATTTTAAGATATGTCAATATGTATAATTTTGGCATTAAAATCTACATTATGATTACTTATTTTTCTCTAAAATGGACAGCTACTTCATTTATTTTATTATGTGCTAAAATTAATTTATGTTTACAGATACATAAAGAAGTTAAAAACCAATGATGAAAATGTGACTGTTGCTGATGTTGAAAAATTGATGATTGATGTGGATAAATTTAACTTTGGTGATGATTTACAAAGCTTATCAGATGATTCCCAATCAAATAGTGATGATGAACAGGCATAGTACAACAGTACTTTAGTGCCTCTCCCTACAAATCACAGTATAGCAACAAAAAACTTATGATAACAACAATAACATCTTTCTAATGGTCTTTGAATGTGGTCAGAATCACACACGATGTGTTTGGACAGGAAAGTTTGAATAAAATTGCATGTCAGTGCTTCCCACTGCACTTCCAGATGCACTGTAATTACTGATCTACTGTATTTGGTACTTCTTACTTCTTAGGTAACAACATACTTTTAAGCATATAAAGGGCCATCTATAAACTAAGTTGCAGATAACCGGACGTTTAGACCCCTCCTTTATGAGACCTCACCTCCTAGTGTGATGTCACATTTAACAATTTTACACATAGAAATCATTAAATCAAAATAGAAGTTGTCAAATTATAAATGAGATTAATACTTACATGTATTTGACATCATAACCCTCCCTCCCCACCCCTTTGCCAGATGGATGGGTGACCCTTAAAATAATTTTGTTATCTTACTCCACTATTAGTAACATTTTATATAAAAATTGAAATTTTATCGAGGTACATAACTATGTACATAAAAATTACGATGACCTTTTTTCCTGATCATTAAATTGCACAAAAACAGTTGGAAAAGTTGTCAAAGTAGATGACAATTAATTTCGCCGACTTAAATTCCCTATCAAATTTGTTTAAAATGTCATTTACTGTAATTTAGTACAAAACACAGTATTTTTATGTAGTTAATACTGTTATTTTATAATTACAATCTGGAAGCACTGATACAAGTTCAGACAAATTGCATTCAACCAAACAGTTGTCATATGTGTGGTGTATTTGTGATACATGTAAATAGACACTAAGGTTAAAATGAAATAAATAAAAACGTTACTTAAATGGAAATTTTATTGACAACTTAACTCATTATATAGGCGAAACATGATTTTTAATATTAATATGGTAATTTATAATAGTATTAAATTAGATTAACAATATAAATGTGCAAATTTAATATTATAAATACGAAAATGCATTTTAAGTAATATTTACAATTGCTAACATAACATGTTCATTTTTACATAATATTAATCAATCTACATTTCTAAAATATATTTAATATATTAATATTATTATGATTGGTTTAGTGGTGGGAGGATCATCATAGTAGGCCCATTTGTCGTAGCTGTAAAAAGAGGTTTTGATATTTAAATACTTATATATATGTAATATTTATAATTAATGACAATAAGAAAACTGCATATCCACTATGCGCACAGCTTAGCTTATAGTATGCTCAGAAGTGATTTTTTTTAATGATATAGAAGTATTAAACCAGCATGAAAGTCAATGGCAATTGTTACCCAAAGACGTAGGTAATCAATGCGTAAAAAGATTAGCCGCATCTGAGATCAGCCTCAGATATTTTACTTCTCCTGCGGAGTAAGTTGCAATGCTCTACTTCAGTGCATTTCCGTTATTACATTCTGCAAAGAACCGCTAAGAAGGTGTGATGGTGGCTTGAGATTTTGAACAACATTTGAACAAGTAAATTTTGCTGCTAAGATCATAGCCAAGTTACTGTGTGCTGTAAATGCTTGAAACTTGACAATAAAAACGAGAATATCTATAAAATAAAAATACTTACAAATCCTTGTCTTTCCCTCTCTTTTTGCAACACCAAATCTGTTTGTGAATCGGAAAATTTGACAACCGCTGCCAAAACTTTGGCCAAAGTTAGGGAATGTGTACCCGAGCCTGTGAGGTATTCATAAAGAATATTTCTTAAATACTCCAGTTCCGTATTTTCTTGTAAAGAATGCAAATGTCTCAAGCTTACTAGAGCCTCGTCTAACCTTCTTTCTAGTTTTTCGTTAGACAATCTGAGCTTTTCGTTGTTTGCTTGTGTATGATGCATGTTGTCGGTTATGGACTGGTTCATTTGCTCCACATCATCAAGTCTCTTTTCCAATTTACTTTTCACATCAATCAAGTTGTTGTATTTATCTTTTACACTTTGCAATTCTTGCTCCATATTATTATTGTTATTATTCAAAGGCTTGCTCCCAGCATAACTGTCGTAAGACTGGGATTGTAGCTGATCCTTGAGTT
Organism: Cecropterus dorantes dorantes; assembly: GCA_018249915.1. NCBI lineage: Eukaryota > Metazoa > Arthropoda > Insecta > Lepidoptera > Hesperiidae > Cecropterus > Cecropterus dorantes. Next base: position 5,333 of record DWLI01004574.1, read on the forward strand.
CTAAGTTTTCTTGTTCAAGAATTGTATTCTCTCTGATCAAATTATCAATTCTCTCTTTACCAGATTGTATTTCGAGTTTAAGTTCTTCTATATCACGGTTCAGTGCTTCATTCTTTTCAGGTACGTTTTCACCAGATGCAAAATACTCTCTTAACTTATCATTTAAAAGGCTATTTTCTTTAGATATTTTAGCCAAATATATTTGTAGTCCTTCCACATCAGACTGTAGTCGTCTGTTCTCCTCTTTAAGCACTTCATACTCATTTTGCATAGTGAGATACTTTGCTTGAATATCACTAATTTCAGAAGCTTTGTTACAATTTTGGTCATTGACGTTTTTGGATTGCGCAGTGTCATTGGTCATTACATTTTTTTCTTCCATGACCTCATTTACAACATCACCCAAGCCTTTTTCGGCTTTTAGAAGTTCTTCCGATGAAATGGCCTTCGCGTGATTTACTTCTTTTTCCGTTATCTCTTTTTCTCGCTGAGTAAAATCTGTCTGTGAATCCTTTTCACTAGTAACGCGTGAACGTTCCTGACTTTCTAACTGTTCTATTATAGTGTTAAGGCGGTCCTTTTCTCTTTCAATTTCTGCATGAGACCGACGTACTTCCTTCATTTCAGATTCGAGGTCATTCACATTGGTAGATATAGTTTCAGACAAATTCTTCAGCGTTAAATTCTCTTGCGTAAGATTTTCGATATCAATTTGTAGTTTATGTATAATATTTTTGTTATCTTCGTTTTCTTTTATCAGACTAGAGTAATTATTGGATAAAGCATCCATTTCTTCTGTTTTCTGTATACATAAGAGTTTCTCTTTCTTTAAACTTGTATTTAACACCTCTTTACTATATTCGTTGTCACTCAGTTTACTTCGTAAATCGTGATTTTCTGCCTCTAAGCTCTTTAAGTTCTCATCAACATTCAAGTTCTGTTTGTCGTCATTATCAATTTTATGTTTTAACGTGTCTACTTCTTTTTTTAATTTAGAAATCTCGGCCAATGAAACTTCAAGTTGGTCTGCGGCTTCTAGTACCTTTTCTTTATGTAATTCCTTTTCTTTGTTGAAATTTGTGTTTAATTCCAGTATATTATTCTCGGTTTCTGTCAACTTCTCTCTTAGGCTATGATTTTCTGTTTCTAATTTTTTTACGCACTCATCAGCTTTCACTTGTTGTTTATAATCGTTTTCTGCTTTAAGTTTTAAAGTACTAAGTTCTGTTTTTATGGCAGTCACTTCTTCTTGCGATAATTTATGCTGTTCAGCTGCACCCTGCTCCATACGAACAATATCTGACTTATATTCTTCTATTTTCAATTTATAGTTATTATTCTCTTCTTTAAAATTTTGCAATTCTTTTGTTGTCACCTTGTATTTGTTAGATATATTTTTCAGTTCCTTTTCTGAAAGATCGTAATTCATCTTTAACTCATTGTATTTCTCTTTAAATTTGCCGGATTCTCGTTTAAGTACTTCATTGATTAACAAAATTTTATCATTCACTGTGCTAAATATTTCATTCCTGACAAAGTTAATGGCGGACCTTGTGTCTTGAGACATTGAATTTATAGCATCGCGTAATTCTTTTACTTTGACATTAATTTCATTGTACTTTTTCTTCAGGTTTCTATTTCTTTGATTCTCTTCTTGCAATGTCGTGTTTTCTTTTCTCAACTCTGAATTCATACGAAGTAAATCTATATTTTTATTTTGTAATATCTCGTAATTTCGCAAGAGTTTTTCAATTTCCGATTGTAATTTTATTAATTCATCTCTTTCTTCCTGAATTTCCCTCTCCAAGACTTGGTACTTTGCCTTCCACACCGAAATTTCCTGTAAAATATTTAGATCCTCTTCTCTTGCGCTTTCATGTCTACAATGTTCTTCCATCATACTTTCCAGTTCGTTTATCTGTGCGCTTTTTTTGGCATTTTCTTCAGTTAATTGTGAATTTCTACTCTCTAGATAGGTGTTTCTGTCAATCATAGCTAATTTTTCAGCTGTCTCTTGTTTCATTTGCAGTTGCAAACACTTATATTGTTCATCCAGTTTAGCTTTTGAATTTTCTACAGATTGACATTTTTGCTTTAACTCTTCTAATTGTATTTCCATATCTTTTATTTTGGTTTTAGCCACCGCAAATTCACTAATATCGCTATTTAATGTCTGTTTCTCAGCTTCAAGTGAAGTAACATTGGTCTTATAGTCATCAATTACAATATGCAATGATTGGATTTCATTTTGAGCTTCAGTTAAACTGTCTTTTAATGATTTGATTTCAGCTTCTTTACTTTCTAATTCTTTATGAATACTCAGTTTATTTTCAGCTAGTGATATTGCATATTCTTCTTCTTTCTTCTTTAGTTCTTCAATTTTACTTTGGTACTGTAATATTTCTTCTTGAGCAGACTGTAAATTAAGTTCAAGTATTGATGTCTCTTTGTTCTTTGTAAATTCATATGTATTACATTTGTTCTGTAATTCTTCAATGGTGTCATTTAATTCTTGGATTTTCTTCTTAGAATCGATAATAGTAGCAGAAACGCCTTTCAGCTCCTCATTTTCTTTACATTTTGTTTGGAGATCATTTGACAAAATTTGTAACTCTGTTGTCATTTGAGCATTTTTTTCCTTAGCGACTTTTAGCGATTCTTTGTACTTGTTCACCAATTGTTCCATTTTTTCAAGTTTATTATTTAAAGTGGTAATTTCTGATGTAAGGGCATCCTCACTTGACTCTTTATGTTCTGTGTCATTAAGATTTATTAACTGCATGTCATTCTCTTTTGCAATATGACTTGTTTTATTATCATTGTTATCGTTAACAAGATCAGAATTATTTTGCAACAAGTCCAATTTCGTGTTTAATGTATGTATTTTCATATTTCTTTCATCAATTTCTATACGCAACGCCCTTTCCAGATGTGCCTACGAAAAATATAAGAAGTATCTTAGATAAAATTGTACATATACATAATAATATATGTATGTTTTGTTTGTACATTTTTTTACCTTTGCACTTTGTTCCAATGAACATTGCTCCCTCAGTTCGGAAATTCGGCGCAATGCTTTATCTTGTGTTTCTACTAACACATTCTGAAATATAAATAATTGTCACAAGTAAATGTACCAGTAATAAAGCTTTTAATTTTTGTTTTACTTGGATTCTGGGTATTTGACCAATTCTCCAATCAGATTGGTAAAATAGACAAATACAAATAAATTACAATAATTACTCTATAAAGTTAAAGAAGATAATGAAAATCATACCCTTGCTTTAGCATTTTCTCTCTCTAAGAGCTTGTAATGACGGGCTAAATCTGCATACTGTGTTTTATACTTCCTACACCGATCCTGAGTGCGTCTGTACGCTGAGTACAACTGTTCTTTAGTGACTCTGTCCAGGTTAACATTACCACCAGTAAACCCTTTCTCTTCTGCCTCGCTTGCAGAAACTTCCATATCCGACTGAAACAAAATAATCATGATAAAGATTAATAATATTTGCACCTGCTTTTGAACAATAACTATGAAAACGGATCTAAAACGACATTTCCTTAAATATGTGTAAAAAAAACAGTGACTGAACATTTTTAATGTACAATATGTATATAAAAAATGAAAATGCAGTCATAATTATGTTCTATGATAATATAAAGAAACATATGTGATATTGCTTACCTGTAAATGATACATTGATGGGCTCTCATAGCTAGGCAACCGGAAAGATATGTCACTAGCTAACGAGCTGTTAGATAGCCTTCTTTGCCTCTGGCTTTCCTGTAAGGATAACATACTTTTTCAGGATACTTAATAATAGTGTACTTAATTTGATGAATCTTAAATGGTGTGGTTTGATTCATAGTTTATCGTTAATTAGATTAATTTAGACTGAATAAGATGAAATTTATATCATTAGATTCCTTATGGTGTATGGTACCAACGACCCAAACCTCGCATATTATGGGGCAGTTAAATTCCACATATTGGAAAACTGAGTCATTTTTTTTTCATCATTATATTTCCTAGGTAGCAAAATTGTAGTAGGCCAGGTATAATTTCTTTTACATTGATCTGATTGAAACCGGTCTAATCCTTTTTATTTTCTACTAAATCCTGCAACTACCTACTTGGCAGTACACATGTCTACAGTAAAATCCATAAACTTGACACAGGTTTGAAAAGGTCACCCATATATCCTAATAAAGTCCTTTGTCTACTTGGTATACAATTCGGTATTATTAGAATTGTAGAAGATTAACTTACTAGTAGAATGGGGCTTCTTATGCATCACTTATTTGATTATTTTAAGATTAAATATTACGTAACTGTTAGTTTACTTTACTGTTATGATAAGGAGACAATTTATTATAAGTATATAGAGTAACAGACATAGACATTGATTTTGGTGTGGTTTTAAGTGAAGAAATATACACGCCTGATAGCTCTTAGAAAAAAAATCAAATTTCACGTGAATTTTAATTTTCCCAGCATATTTATACCACTTTAAAATTAGTCATCATCAATCTTAATTTTATAATATGTAATATGTTATAAAATTTAATTGTAACACCAATGATGGCTAATATTGTCAGACCGCAAATTTAGTGCTAATGCTTTCTCGTAACATAACAACAAATGTCCAGAAAAATGTTACAGAGTTTTAGATAAAAAAAAGGGCTAGTTGCTTTAACAACATACTAAACATATAAATAATGTAACATTTAGGATATAACATATGAATTAAGTTAATTTGAAGTCAATGCTGAAAAAATAATATTTACCTCTTGCATCACTGTAGCTTCCGGTATATCAGAACCAGTTTGAATAGATCCCTGGTATACGGGAGAGGCGTCACGGAATGTACTTTGTTGACTTAGTGTTGATGTCTGGCTTTTGCTTCCACTGTCTACAAACATATAATATCCAGTAAGTATAGACACTTATTGAGTACATATTGTAAATGACAATTTGTAAGTGCCCCCGTAGGCCTATACAAAATAAAGACATTTCATTTCATTTCACCAATGAGCTTGCGCTTACTTTGGGTAGAGAATAAGAATAGTTATTCAACAAGATAATGTTGCCTGTATTTGAGAACTCTTTTTTATCACACTGAAGTAACAAACAAGATTGTAGTCCATGTAATGGTCAGTAGTTACTGTGCCCATGGACATCTAAGCAATTTTATACAGTACAGGGGTTCTATCCGAAGTCAATCACAGATGTGATGTTACTTCTGACAACCAAGATGGTCTCCTCATATGAAACTGAACCGGCAACCACACCCTTCCAATGAAAGGCAAGAATTGCTTCAAGCTAAAAATAGTTGTTGACGACCCACGTGGCGGAGCGGTCACTATACCGGTCTGACGTGCAGTGGGTTCCGGGTTCGATCCCCGGGCAGACAGACATCT
>DWLI01004575.1:0-10756 GCA_018249915.1 Cecropterus dorantes dorantes
ATTATTATGTAGCCGGACAAGTTCAGCGAGCGTGTGCAGACTGACGCGTTCGTGTACAACGAGATTGGTGAGCTGGCTTTTGATTTACTTATATTATTATGTAGCCGGACAAGTTCAGCGAGCGTGTGCAGACTGACGCGTTCGTGTACAACGAGATTGGTGAGCTGGCGTTATTTTTTTTGTATATAGGAGCAGTGTTCGGAAGCGTACGATAATTGCAAAGTAACGTACGATAGTACAATATACCTAATCGTGCGATAATTTTTATAAATTAGGAGGTACCGACATAGTGGTGTTATTGTACTTGTGCGATAATTTTGATCCAAATGATCCAAAGTACAATAATTTTACAGCTGTCGTACAATAATTGCTTGACTACAGTTTGGAAACTCTGCATAGGAGTAGCAATCGGTAGTTTAATGAAAGCGTGCAGACCAACAAGTTTGTTGTTGGTACAACGAAATTGGAGTGCTGATTTGCGTTTTTTTTTGTATATAAAAATAGTAAACAGGAGTTCAGCGATTGTGTGCAAAACGACGCGTTAGTGTACACCGAGATTGGTGAGCTGTACTTGCGTTTTTCTCCTTTTTTTTAAATATCAAACGGACATGCACGGTGACAGTAATCGGGAGGAAGAGACCAAGGAAAAGCGCGCCTTGTAATACCTACAAGTTATTTATATGCCTACAAGTTAATTAGTAACTATATACCCTGTAACAAGGTGAAATCTCAGTATAAAGCGCGAGGAAAATTAACGATAACAACTGTTCGAACTGGAAATGCTCTGCTCCTGCGCTGCGAATGTCCTTTTTTGCATTAAATCAATATTAAATGCTTATTCTTACCGAATTTAACATGGAAATAACTAATCTATAGCAATAACTTACAGGTGACCCCGACGACCTGATAGACAAATCCGACGAGAACTCTCCCCTGAAGGACTGGCGGTCCCACCCCAACCTGTCGCTGCTGAACCTGACGTACGACGTGACGCCGCCCAGCCTCATCACCGCCGTGGTCACGGAGCTCGGCATCCTGCCCTGCACGAGCGCGCCCGTTGTACTCAGATTCAAACTCTCGGAATATGGCATTTAGAACTTAACCTTCTCGTGTATATATAACAGACAGTCCAATCCATAACTTTCTTTTGGTGATAATTATCATAGAGACTATATGTCAATAAAGCATTGTCTTCAGAAATTAACGATATGATTTTTTTTATTTTAAAGTTCTATTTAGATTTGTGAGTATGGTACGCTATTTTTATTAATATTAATAAACTGCGGTCTCTTTTTATAAAAAATCGATAGATAATTATTCAGTAGCAAGTCTTCAAACACATGGTTAAAAAGCTACTGCCACTAATCGCGTAGGAGGATCGGATCTTTCCCAAAGCTTATTCTTTCTTGGAGTGGATTTTTAACCTGAGGGCCAAGCAAATTTAGCTTAGAGCGAAAATCGCTTGGCGCCGCAAGCGGTCGCGTTAAAAGATAAAACCAAATGTATGTGTCCTATCCTATAGGACACATACTCGTACATACAAGAAATATAATAATGCTAATCATAGCGGAATTTGATGAAATTTGCTCAACGCTGACGCTTGTAAAAAAAAGATTTTGTCCTCACCCTAAGGTCAAACAATTAATCCACAATAAACAAGAAATATTATCTCGTATTGAGCAACTAAATGATTTTACCATATAAATTGGACTGTCTGAAGAAGGTATAAAATAAATTGATATTATATTCGTGTTGCTTAGTGTTTGAATGCTTTTTAAATTTAAAGACTTAACTTAAAACTTGCATAAAAATAATATATTGTTGTTGTATGAATTACTACAATGGACATGTTTATTAAAGTAAAATAGGAGAATCTGTATAATCAAATTCTGATAGATACTAAGAAACTATCTCCGCTGTATGTATTTAGTTTTTACTTTAATTTTGTACTATACTTAATTGTATATTTTATCTTAAGATCCCACTCTTTCTGTTAATAAAACTTTTAACTTCAATAACAAATGTATTTTAATTTAAAAAGGGCAGAATAAATTTTACATTAACAGAGTATCAGTAAGAAAATTAAAGACATTGTAGAATTGATAGATGTGTGATAAAGTAGTACTGAAAAATCGGATAAACTAGCATATTATTATATTTGTAACAAAACGTGATGAGGTAAGCAATGTAAGCACACATTTTATCTGAACGCTTTCTTTTTATTATCTTCTTAGTGTACACAATTATATTACTTTTGAATTAAGTTTAGGTGGCACCACAGATCACACCATTATTTGAGCAATGGATGACATGTATACAGATAACATCAAAATACTTAACATAGTTAAAAATAATATACTTCCACTAGTGCATACAATTTTAAATATATAAATACTTGTAAATAGGAACAATACTAGGAAGTATATAAAACAAACTGCAATTTATGTTATATTAGTTGCATAATATTTGTGCCATCTACTTCTGGAAGGGGGAATAAATAAAAAAAACTTGTGTATTTATTAACTTTATTTTATTCATTGAATTAATAAAATCCAATGTAGAAAACATTTATTCCTCCACACATTCATTTGAGACTACACAAATGTAACAGAGATGTGACAGTAAGCATTTGTAGTGGTATTAATAAAATAATATTATAATAATTATATAAAATGTTTGTGATACATTGGGATAAGAAACTTTATTCCTGTCGTATATTTCTTTGATTAAACAACTAACCAAATAGAAATGTTTGTTACCATGGCCACCTTTTAAAAATCAGCAAAAACAAAAGTCAATGTCAATTAGGTCATGTATTACCACATTAAATATTAAAAATAAATGGTATATTAAATTCACAATAACTTTGTTTGTGCAAGGTTTCATTATACCAAATGTTAACACAGGTGTTATATAAATTATGAACATATATACCTGTTGAAATACAATTAATACACCTGATTATTGAAATTCGACACAGATAATTTACCAATAAGACATTTTTTATAATGCTGTTAATATAACTTATCCCATTGTGCCACAAACTAATAATTTACAATAAAATTATTCCTTATGATGTTCAGCCTTATGAATAGAGAAATCTAATCTTACATAAATGATTACTGCCAGGAATAAAATGTAAAAGAAACACAGTAGTAACAAAGGCTCCTGGAACATTAGTATACGAGGGAATGTGTAGCGAATTTGGAAATCTTGTATGTGATTTTCCACAACATTTCTCTTAGTGAAAGAAATGACAGGACGACCAGTGGTGTCCAAGTAGGTAAAATGCAAGCTGTCGGGCAATCTTGTCACCGCATAGGGTATGTTTAACTTGATGCTAGATGAACCTTCTGGTAAAATTATCTTAGTAACTAATTCATCTATTTGCATGTCATCAAAAATGTGATCAATCGCTCTCATCTTGAGAAGAAATTCATCCCCAGAGTGATAAAGGTATTCATAGCTAGGGACGTTGTATCCAAGAGTGTAATGTGACCTCCAGCCTCCGAACAGTGGGTAACGAGGCCTCAGATCCAACTCCACCAAGTCCTTCTTAACCTTCATGTTTGATGTTGAAATGTTGCCATTGGTGTCACGGTAGTAAACATCAGAAGCTGAGGATGGCAAAATGGTCTTGTATGATCTGACACTGGCTGGACCGCTGTGGTGGTCCTGTTGGTAATCGTAGCGAGAGAATGACCCTTTAAGCTTGGCACCAGTGTGCTCTACTTCAATTTTTTCTTCAATAGCTATGTTGCCCCAGTGAGACACTTCGATCAGCCGCTCTATACGAGTTACAGTCAAGAAAGGTGAGTTGTTTCTGTAATGTACACTCAGTTCCTTGTCTGTGAAAGGACCAATGTTTGAATAAGGTCCATATACAATGGTACCATCAATTTGGTTAAATGGCTTCAATTTGGTGAATGATTCTACGGTTTTCGTGTTCAGGACGACACTAGTTTTCTGTGTTGTGACGAAGTAAGGCGAGTAGAAGTACAAGTTTTCAGTGTATTTGACTAACTGGTCCTCCTGCTGAGTAATAGCCGTAGGATAGGGTATAAGCGCTTTGGTATATACAGCTTCTGACATGATGATCGCCGAGGAGCCCGGATTTACGGCTTCCTTCAAGTCAACACGCCAAAACCAAACATTTTCATGACCTTTCACTGTTGTCTCCGTTACTCGTATATCTTTACTGGTGCTATCTTTAGCGCCGATGTACGCAAGATTGTTTTTGCCCGCCGCCTCCACTGCCAGCAAGAGACTTTTAACCGGCGATCGCCCTGTATTCTCGAAGGTTATCTTCGATGCAATTTTGACCAGTTGTGACGAGATATCGATTGTGCGGTCCACATTTTTAACTTTAATGTCACTGGATATTGTATCTACATTGGCGCTCTCAGATTTTATAGAAAAATAAAGAAGGAATACGAAACAACAAATTATTTTAGCCATCGCCGGTAACACTTTTTTTGACATTTGACAACGCAGTCACTGAGCTACCGGAAGTACACGCTAGCAGTTGAAATGTAGAATGTTAAAACCGGAAATACGTTTATAGTTACGATTGCCTATAACAAAAATATAATACAAACGAAAATCGACCCTTACTTTAAAAGTATATAAACCTTTTTTTAAATGAATCTTATATTAACGGGAACTCTTTTATAAGGTATGTTTTTGTGTAGCTTTATGATAAATCGTTTAGCAATATGTCTAGCATGCGTGCGTGTAAACCAACATGACTCACATGACAGGCACCGCCCTGACAGAGCTCACAGAGTGACAAGACAGGAAACGTCAATCATGTATAATAGATTATCGCTTTAAAATCGGTCTTTTAATATTATAAATCAAACTGTTTAATTAAATTTACTCTAACAGCTTCGTATAGCTATAGGATAATATCGTGTTGCTAACGATCGATAAATAATTATTTATAAACTTCAAAGTTATTGATAACGTACGGTATAGAACGAAACTCACTTAGCGTGCGAGGTGAAGACCGCGTCCAGTAATAATTTGTTGAAAATTGGTGATTCAGGAGGAAAATAACGATGTTTAAACTAAAAGTCATTCAAGTTAGCCTAATTTTACTAGGTAAGCATAAGCAGCATTTCACTATCGTTTATACCGTGTTATTTTCTAACAATTATTTGATATCGTGTTAGTTTATATAGACTATAATGGTTAATATTTATTACAGTATTGACTCAATTGCTGGCGTGCGATGCATTACGAAACTACGGTAACAAGGCATATAGTAACCAGTACAATGGTAAGAACAAAGAAGTGATGCAGCCCAAAACTCTTGCTAGCAGCAGTCTACCTGGACAGAACACGGCTCGGAGAGGACTCGGCCTGTCTGCGTGGGGCATCGTCACAGTTATTGTATCATTAATTATGGCGATTGTTGGCATGTACTACTTTTCTATATGCTACCCTATTCTGTGCAAGAAGACCAGGAAATATGACATGATTGGATTGCCCAATGTAGCATGATTAAATCATATTTCATTTATACATCTCCTAATTTAGATGGAATATAACTTAGTATTAAGGCCTTACTTAGTCTCGTGAAATAGATTTAAGAAATAACATAAATGTTTACCGCCAGATTATTTTTTATTTAGAAATGTGTATGGGCTTTCAGTAACTTATATTTGTGAACGGGCTTGTTTCTCGGCAATATCCAGCAGAAACTGTAGTTTTACACTTCGTAATTTACAATGACTGATGGTTATTCATACTATTAACTTCACATTGCATTTGGATAGAACTTGCCAACATTGTTTAGGCGTCTGTTATACATTTTTTTGCCTATTTACAATTTATATACAAAAATTAAGGTTGTGATATAAACCAGTTGAATAAATTATAGATACTACTGTCAATAATAGTATTTTTACACTTTTTAGGCATCTAAATAAAAACTTTTGTACTGTATATCATAGGTGCTATATACAACACCTTGTCAAAGAAATAAAGACTGTTTGGACCAATTTTTAATCAAATTAATATAATTTAGTATTACTGCAAGGATTTGTTTATTGTGTTCAAATCATAGTATTAAGCAGTATTATAATGTATATGTGAGATCCATGTGTGTCTAGCAATAAGTTTAGGGGAAAAACAAAATCACTAATCTTCCTTTTTATAAAAAGACATTTTACTATAGATTTAATTGATTGATTTAGTTTTGCTAACACAAGAACTGCAGTTGTAAACAGTATTTGTATGTAGTGGAATATGCTAGCTTGTTTTCATAAAACTTCTATTTCATACAAAAATACCACATAAAGAAAACATGAATAATTTTATAAATACATATATATGATCTGTATTTTGTTTAAAGCTTAATGTTTTTACAATTAAGTCAACTTAACACAAAATTTAAAGTGTAAGATAAGAAAATTTCCAGATGCTGCACAAAATGAATTAGGGTTACTCTATTAATAATATTAGTAGGATTTACAATGTATGAGTTTTCCTATAAATAAAAAAGCTTGGTATGTTAAGTGTGTAACTGGTACGTCAATATTTGATTAGCGATGTTGTGTGGCTCAGGTTAATGTGTCAGCCAGAGTAGTTAAGGAAAAAATCTCCAACCTATAATCCCAGTAAAGTGTTATCTAGAGAATGTGTCCTCAATTTTATCACTTGCTGAAGTGAGGCTTCACTTGTTTGATCAGTATTATCTTAATGACTGTAAACAATTATTATTTACTAGTTAGTATTACGTTTTTTTTTGTCAGTGTCTCAAATTATGCTAAAATTATGCTCAAATATATTAAATAATCTTACATACTATAGTTTTTTTTTCTACAGTATAAGTCGACCAAGCTAACTAGACGAACGGAAGGAAACGGTTTCCCTTCCCGGTCCCGTCTCATGCCCCGCTCTCGTCCTAGTACCGTTCGCACCTAAACTCCCTAAGCTATGAATGACGACAATTAGCATCCTCTCTAAGCAGTAAATTGCATCTTTGTGCCATATGTAAAGTTAAATCTTCAAATTCTTACGGCGTTCAGGCAGGAACCCATTTAAAATAAATAATGACTTATGATGCTGAGGTACTGAAGTGCCCCTGCATCAATTAGTCATCCACCCAGTCAGCATCAACTGGGTTGAAAAAAGTTGAAGGTCCAATGATTCGCCTTGAGTTGACCATATAGTGCTTATGGTTACGAAATAAGATTACTAAGCAGAGGTATATATATGGTGTAAGACTGCAGGCCTAAACCAAATAAGCACTAAACTTAGCAGACACAGATTGCAGACCACGAATTAGTTCTTGGTCTAGCTCGCATAACTAACAGTTTTTAAAACTTGTCTACAGAATACAAATTATGCAAAATAAGCTATGTGAGCCAACTTAAAAACGCGGAGCTAACTTAAATACGCGGAGCTAAATTAGCTGTGTATGCCGATGCGCAGCTACACGAACTAAGCTAGACCCCTCCCGCTTACCTTGCTCTATTCTCTTGTGACGTGCCGTCGCTTTGTAAGGAATATGGTGCAATTTATTGAAATTACATGTATGTATAAACAATTTTCTATACTTACAATGGGAGACAGTCAAAGGACTATCACTAGAAATTTTAAACTTCGCAACACTGAATGAGCTTTCGCTTAGATCTTCATATGCATGGTACATATTTTTATAGTTTATCATAATTTGGCTAGCTCAGTTTAGCTTCGGAGTATTGGGTCTTCAACCCGCTCTATGGCTTAGGCTTGCAGTACCTTGTATCATCAGGGTTGAGGAGTTTACGGTCAAATTTCACATCATGTTGCTTAGGAATCTTATCTTATCCGTAAACTAAGGTTAGGCCAGCGGTACCCCTGCATCATCAGGATCGAGTAGTAGAAGGTATTTTTTTCATAATATAACTTTATTCTAGATAACCAATGTTCCTTCAACGTTAAGCAGGACCTGAGTTATCTTGAATTATTTAAAAACCAGTAGGATGGTGGTCCGGGATCGAAACTTTCGTAATGAAATAATTTATTAAATACAAGAAATTAAAGTAAAGTGTGGACCATTTTGCATTATCCGCATAAATTCCTTGCAGTCTTAATTTAATTAGTCGGCTGCATCGGAATCAATCGCCGAACATACAAAATATACATGACGAATAGATAACCGCTTTTGTTCGGAAAATCTAAATTGATATCAACAATAAAACCTTTTAGTCATGTCATGAATAAGTAATGTTTCTACTAAGTTTTGGTTAGGTAATACAGGAAATATTGGTGAAAAATTTACTACAAGTGGATGACATTATATAGCAATTTTTATAAAAGCATTCAAACAAATCCATCATACTTTGGCCATAATATTATTTACGCAAGAAATTATAAGCATGAAAATTGTAACTTAAGATATTTTACCGAAATAATGACAAGCTACTGACCTGTTTCCAACTATTATCCTGCAGTAGGAGAAAAAACTCGCTTCATTCTGAGAGAAAAAATATTTTTGCGACAAAAACTACTTAATAATTTTTTTAAAATTAAACTAAATAACCAAAGTGTCTATTAAAACCTAAACAATACGTAAATTACACGTAAAATAAGGAGTCCAAATAGCTCGGGAGAAACCCAATAATGCTTGCTCAGCTGACTGTGTTTCCCCTTTGAATGGCCAACTAATTCTTTAGGCAAAATACGCATCTGCAATTGTGTCTCACCAAGCATGGACCTGTCGCGACCACAATTCTTTATAAAACCTAACTAATACTTAATAATACTTAAAGACTAAAGAAAGGTAAAATAAAAAAATATATTTGTTGTAAAAATTTATTTGTATTTAATAAACCTATCCAAACTTGGCTGCATCATGTTAAATGCTTAAAAATCACTTACACAATGGAAGAGTGGCAGCCTCAAGTAAATGATGGTGTATTCAGTCTGTTTTTACAAAATAACTTACTGTAAAATAAACTTCAATATTATCTACTTATATTAAGAAATGTAAAATTTATTGAAGCAATATTGAATTTCTACTTAATAATTGAGAACACACATTTATCATAAAATTGAGAAAAATAGTAAGTATATTGTGATTTCCGTACATAAAACTCTAGAATAAAAAAATATAACTTTCATAATCTGTGGACAACAGTTTTAATTGTGTAATTAAAAATGGTATTTTATTAGAACTCCTGACTTTCGTCACTGGGATATATACTAAATATTTTTATTTAAAGAAACTTAAATGAAAATTAACAATGCATTTCTGATTTAACTGTGATTCGACCACTGGAAAAATTACCCGTTATTAGTTACAAATTGTACAAGAAAACGGAATGAACTGTGTATTGCTAAGTACCATCACAATTTGATATCTGAATTTGAAGTATTTACCGTAAAATAGTTCTAAAACTTGAATTTTCACTTCACTTATAACTCGTCCTTCTCGAGGTCAACATCTGAGAGGTCGATGTCTTCTTCTGGGGGCAGTTCCCCGTCCTTGCCGTCCCAAGGGTCAGTGGTGACGATTTTGGGCATTTCAGCGCCCCTGACTGGTGCTGTCTGACCGCGACCGAATGAAAGGTCCCTGTAAATGTTTATTATTATTTTTCTATTTATACTGTACAAACTATTGTTATAAAATCTTCATTGATAGGAAATAATACATTAGTGAACAAAACATTACTATAAGATTTATTGGTGTATTTTAAAAGAAATTCCTTTTATATAATGGTCAAATGGCTTGTAATCGGTATTTTTCAGAACATAATATTAGTATTGTCCTATACACAGAAGTCAGTCATTACTGACTGACATTTTCCAGATTTTAGTTTTATTAGACATTTATTTTCAAAAAAGTGGGAATCTAATTTAGTAAAGTGTGGTTCGTCATATTAATATGTATATAAAAGGCCAATGGCATGGTAGTAATTAAAGAATGCAGTTTGACTAACCGTAGGAACTCATTGATGCCTGTTTCAGAGAAGGAGCCTCGCAGGGTGGAGAACTTGAGTTTCTTAGCGTTGACAACAGCCATGGCGGGATAGCCGAAGCCGCCCAGCTCCAGTGCTTCCTCCAGACCCAGCTGAGCACCTGCTTCGGCCCACACCCATCTGTAAACAATTATTTGTTAATTAAACATGTACAAGTTGCAACATAGATATAGAGGCAAATAGGTATTCGGCTCATATAAGGTGATTACTAATTCCCTTGAGCTGTGATTTACTGTTAGCAGTAAAGGAATTTTACTAAAATTTAATAACAAGTTGCTCTCCTGATATTTTAGTTCTTTATCCACAATAAAAACTGTGCTTCCTGTCCCAACTTCTGACATAAGTACCTTATTTTTAACTAAAAATATCAAGATGAACACAACAACACAAGAAAGTATATTCAATTGTAAAACCATTTCTTTTTTGTTTTCTGTCCCCAAAAGGGAGTAACAGGTTATTACTTAGGAACTCTATTCTCTGTCCTTCAATTTGTCATAGGGCTCTATATTTTCAATCGCAATTAATAAACACAATTTTAGAGTGTTATTATAGTCGCTATAAATCTACACGTGCTTTAGTATAAATAAAATAAATAAAAGGTGGGTCTTTATATAAAAATGTGTTTACACTTTACACAAAATATACAAACATTGTGGCGAATACAGCGTAAATTATTAACATACTCGTATTTGAGTGTATTCGTCCGTACACATGGAACATCCAAAAACTTAATAGCCATCACTCACCCCCACATCTTGGACTTGTACTTGTCGGCGAGGCGCGCC
>DWLI01004576.1:0-10755 GCA_018249915.1 Cecropterus dorantes dorantes
TATTATTTGTATGAATATTTAGTTTATTTCTCGTAAGTGATTGTTAATCTTAAGGGAAATATTAATAAAGATCTTAACTATATTTTTTCTTAAAAGCATCTCCATGAACCATGATGGAAAGGTATGTATGGACGTAATATTTCCAAGACATGGAAATCAGATTTCTGATAAATAACGCAAGTTTGCATTACCAATTTTACAATCGTACGAGTAGATTTTCTCGACGCGACAACCCATGTTATACGTCGTTACGTGCCACGATGCGATATCGTATTATGTGTATGTATTTTAACCCTATGACTGTAATGAACAACGGGGGTAGAAAAGTGTTATTAGAAGGTCGAAACACTTTTATGTGCGCGAGACTTGACACTTTATGAATAGTAATCAAACCGCCATCCTCCCGTCATTTATCTCGCGCCACAATGAAATGTAGATGAGGTCTTTTTGATAAGCTCTTTGTATAATTTGTACTTTTACTTGGTAATTATAAAATACCCAGGGAATAAATAATCGTCTTCTTTGAATAACCTAAATATTATGAACTAATTTCCTCTTGGAGGCATTTTGTTGATTCGTTACGTTTCGTTTATTTATTTATCTAAGTGCCTTTTTGGTAAATGAAATAGCGTTAAAAAATCTAATACAAATTAAATTAATGGGCAAACAAAAAAATAATCTCAATGCATAAACCTGTTCTAAAAAGTTGTTTAACAAGAACAAAAAAAATAACGACAACAAAATAAGGATGCCGTATACCATGAGACACAAATATGAGTACAAAAAAGTAAAGGTAATAGAATCCTTTCTTCGAATGGTTGAAACTCGACCTCTCAATCGAGGGTCCGAGGTTCGAATCCCAGGCTGACAACTGATTTTTCTAAAATTAAATGCGTATTAGAAGTTAATTATCACTACTTTACGGTGGAGGAAAACATCGTGAGGAAATATACACACCTAAGAGTTCTTTAAAAAGTTCGCAAAGGTGTGTGAAGTTTACCAATTCGCACTTGGCCAGTGCGGTGGACTATGGCCTTTAACTCTCTCAATATGAGAGAAGACCATTCCCCAGCAGTGGGACAATAATGGGTTGACGGTATCCTAGTAGTGTTAAGCGGTGCTGTATTCAGGTTCGAAAATTTAGCTAAGAATAAAGTACGTATCTCTTATACGTACTTATTGGAGTTGTACCAACGTAGTCCTCAAGGGTAGCAACGCATATGAGGCCCTCAGGTAGGACCTTAATTTTGTCTGGACTTAATTACGGATGTCAATGTCAACATGCTCGTTTATTACTTTAATAATAGTAATACATTTATGATGCTTTTAATGTTCAGCTGACTTTTGATTTTTTGTATTGCTTTAGCTGCCCCCTGCCTGCTACACTTTCCACGAAGAAAGTTGACGTGATACTATTGCTAATGGCAACATGAGAAAGTGTTGTTTGAAGAAACATTAACTTTATTTAAAATCATTTTCTACCTTTCGAATGATTGAAGGCTGTGGTGTAATCTATAAACAATCTTAAGATAGTTTTCATATCATTTATGATTTATCTAAGGCAAACAAGTTATTGTCGGCATAGGTATAAGAAAAATGAAGTATTCTTATGAGACATTTGAATAACAAGCCGAGATTTGCGGGTTTCATCTGCGAGTTATTGTAGTGCTCGTATGAACTTTTCCACTCCCCTCGAATAATACGTGCGACGAAATATTAAGAGATGAAAAGACACATTTTCTTCACTCCATATTTTTGGTGCTCGTGCATATCGTCCTCGGTAGATTTGCAGTAAGCAACTTTTTTGTGTCTGAAAAAATAAAACTTCTGTTTGTTACTAAGTAATAAATGGACGTGCCGAATAATGGACGGTTAGTTGCCGCTTGATACTCATATTTTCATACTGGTATGAGATGATTTTGGAGTGCCCATATCAAAATGCGTTTTGTGCAAAAATAAAGCCATACTTTGTGTTAATAAATTTAATTTTTTTTTTGATTTATATTACTTAGAAAGTTTATTTCTTTTAAGCCAATAAAGAATCATAATAATATTAGCGTGTAATCTACCTACGACTTTATTAGTACCCTTGAATAAAAACAGGTTAAAGAGTTGAATTTTAAATTTAATATAGAGGACTATGATATAAACCATGATACATCTTTAAAATTACCGATTTTGATGGTTTAAGCGGATATTATTAAAGAGTATTACCAAAGAGAACTAGAAATACTGTAAGAGTAGGTCATCAAAATAAGTCTATAAGCATATCAAATCAAAATGTAAGTATATCAAAAGCTGTGTTTATAATTTTAAGACTTACTATATTCTTTATTATACAAATAATTGTGCCGCGACGAGTCTAAAATTTATTTATTACGTTGCAACGAAATTCTTTTAAAAGATAAAAGCTCCTTACGCTTACAGATAACAGTAATAAAGCATTTTGAGTTTCAGTATGGGTCTCGGGAGAGATAATAAAGAGCTGAAAGAATCGTGACGCTCTTTCGTTCTTGTTATAAATAACAGTCAGATAAGAATTTAATTTGAAACTTTATTTACATAAAGCTTATAATTATAACTTTAGGAAGTACTATAAAAAAGGCTACGTAAAACATTTATTTTATAAAACAGTTTCAAACTAATAACGCAGTTTAATGTTGTTTAAAATAATACATTTTACACGAGATAAAAATTAAAGAAAGAATATTATTTCGTATGTTTTCTTTTACTTGGTATGAGAGTAAAATATGTAGCAGCTATGGTAATTTAATTTATTGTACAATTGTTGCAGTAAGAACTTTATTAAAACCTAAATTTATGCATATTTTAATTTGAATTTCGTATTAACACGAGAAGAATAAGATTTTTTAAATGAATATCACATATTGCCTATCTAAATATGTATGGGTTTGATAATGTTTGCGTCGAATAGTACGGATGGGATGCGGCACGGCACGCTTGAGGAGTCAACACAATCTTAGCAAAGGGTCCCTAGCGACTCCCACCAAAGAAATTACCCGAGATTTGCATAAAGGAGACTCGGGGGATCGTCTTTGTAACTTGCCCTCTAACTTTGCGGACCTCCCAACATGCTCTATATTAAGTCACGCCTGAGCGTCAAGTAGGTGCTTAGGTGTTAAAACCACAAACTAACAAACTTTATCAATACAACTTCTGGGCGTAAGATCCAAGTAATCAAATTCGCTCACCAAAATGTAATTATGTATGCTTATGTGTATGTAATTATATGGTAAACTTTACTATGTCATGTTTTAATTTAATTTGATTTGTAATTAAGGGTCTCATTTTTCTTTCACAATTGTGTCGTTGTAACACGTTATTAAACGTTAGAAATAAACTAAAGTTTCTTAACAACCAACCCTTGGTTTTCTTCACATTTAAGATTGATTACGAAACCTAGATTTTTATTAGTATTATGTTAAAAACTTTTAATAACCCTAACTTGTTAGTATAACTTTCTACCATAACAAGTATTGTGAAAACCTTAACACTGCTTCTGAGCAGTGTTTTCTTCTTAGTGTTTGCAGTAGATAACCTTTGGTGGCAACTGAGAGATCAATGCCGCATAATGGCTGCTAAGATAACATTTACATATAATTGTTGCATGAATGTCGTAGTCGGCGACTATGTCAAAGAGATAGCCAGCAGCTTCCACATATTTGTTACTTTGCGGTGATCAATACGCATAGCAAAGCATGATTTACATTGCTCACAGCGTTATGATATATACCTACCTACGCATAATATTTCTCTGCTGCTAGGCATGACAAGGATAGAGTATTTCACCTTCCGTTGCATTTTCTTTGAGAAAGGTAGATAATGACAACCGTCAATTTCTTTTACATGTGTAAGAACCTTGAATTTGCCAAGTATTATTATAGAAAAGGGAGAAGAAATTCGTATCACTGAGTCTTCACTAGTTTTTAAATTTCTCTTTGGATTGTACACCTACCTAGTTATTATGATGAAGATGGTTTATAAATATTCCTTTATATTAATTCTTATTCTTGAAAAATTCTGTATCTCAGCAAGCGTTCGTGCCCCGAACATTCTTTATTTTCCCAGTGATGTGGAAGATGGCCAAGAGATCCCTTTACAGTAATGGTATTGTAGAAATCCTAGAAAATATTATCTACTAGGCTTGGTATTTAAAGAGCTCAGTATTCCAAAAAATACAGCCGGTCCTGAGAAGTAGCCTCCTGTCAGTAACGAAAGACCTCGCACCGCGAATAAATATCGACAACTTTATAGGTGACTTTGAAAGCACGGCAACAGCCAAGTTTGTCGTAGTAATTTAAGATTATCTCTCTGGCTAATGGCGGCAGTTACAGTGACTATCTGGCACACGTCGGACAGGACATTTGTCCGCGCGACAGCTCCAATTACCGGGAAATACCGGCTCATTCGTTCAAATACCTAAGCGATTTACCTTTATAGCGCAACTGGCTCGCGCCGATTATTGTTTGGAATATAATGGCGTGTCGTTTCATGAAGTGCTTTCATTTTACACAAACAATATTTTTCGTAATACAAAAATTATTCCTTGACAATAATCTGCAAAAATTAAATCCCGTAAAAAAGATGAGCTAACATATGAAGTAATAATATTTTTAGCTTTTGTCGCGATATTCCTTAAACTTATATTTTCGTGAAAGGGGTTCTAGTTTACTAGCGTCTCTATAAATATTTTATTACACGGGAAGCTGTAGAAACTGAGATGACTAGATAAACGGTTAAATTATACTTATGTATCATACCGAGTTTCATGATGAAAATCTTATATACACATGTCTGAAATAACTTTTTGGGATTTATATACAGAAAATGTACCGGTATACATAAGTAGGTGAATAGTGAATTTACGTGAGGTGAATATTGAATATACGTAACTGAAATTATCCGAAAGTATAATCCGATATATATTTTTTTCATATATCACCTTCCTTTTAACTGGAGTTTGTCGTATAGTTTGGCCTTTTAAAGTTTTGGTATTCTTGAGTACATGTGTTCGGTGCAGCATAGCAAAACATCACTAGTACGTATCATTTGTAGCTTCAAAATCATATTTTACAAGAGTTCAATGTGAAAGTTTACAATTCATTTGTACTAACCATAAAAACAATCCAAACATTTTGAGGGTATGTCACTGAATGACAACCACACAGAAAGTAATTTCTTGGAAGATAAGGGTCCGATCAGAAGAACTGTAGCCGGTTGTCCGACGTCACATCTTTGCAGCAGATTGACGTCTGTCGCAGCGCTTACTTTTTGCAGAATTTAATTCTATATAGTAAACATTATAAAGGATTCACAGTTAATGTCTTATATAAATATAAGTTCATATAAGTACAACGAACGCTATTTTAAACGACTGTCATTGGCATAAAACGAGCCCTTTTCAATTTGGGGGACTTTACATATTATGTTGTAGTAGTAGGAAATTACTCAACATACAGTACATATGTTTAAAATTTCTTTATGACCTTAAGGAATTACATAATTACACTTTTAAGACAAAACTTAAGCTAATTTAAGTACAAAAATGTAGTACAGTGAGCGTAACTTTACAATATTCTTACAAAAAGAAACAAATCATTTTTAAATGTACTTTACAATATTCTTACACTATACAGTATAACACAAAGAATAATAAACTACAAAACTATAGACGGTTCTAATCTGTTCTTAAACAATATGTACTTGACGCATAGTTTTTTGTAATATACACTATGACTTTCTTTTTAAATGCATTGGTCGATTTAATATTTCTTCTGGTCTTTGGTAACTTATTTCAAAATTTTGCTCCTTCTGAAATTAAAGTTTTTGAACCATATTGTGTTCTCGTCAACGGTAAACTGATGTTATTGGCATTTCTTAAGGTTTTGCTTTGTATTTGATGATTTTTGGTAAAGGTTAATTCCGAATTTTAATTAATTTTATTTTGGGCAATTTGGAGTTCTTTAAGGTTGGTTGGTGCTGCATTTCCCCACACTTCTATTAAATATTCTAGATATGGTTTAACTAAGGAGTTGTAGATATTAACTCGTACCTTTTTAGGAAAACAACCGACGGTATTTCGCATTAGACCTGTAAGCGACGAAATTATTGCTTTAAAATTTTTGTTGTGTGGTTTCCAGGTTTACTATCGACAGTTAATCCTAAATATTTCTTGGTTTCTTTTCGTTGTGTAGGTTATTTATTTATATATAGATTGGTGTTTATTTCATTTTTTTGTTCTTATCTGATAGTATTAAATAACAAGTTTTTGATATGTTTATAGAGAAAAGACTATATTGAAACATCCACTTTTAACCCTCATTTACCAGAACACAATAGTGCTAAACACTGCTGTTATACGACTTCTATGCCACATAAAGCAAAAAGTAATTAAAATATATGTTAATTTCTTACATACGCAGTACATACTACATTGTCAAGAAGTCGCCTAATATATTTTATAAGATTACAACGACGAATCTATGTCCTACAAGTGTATAAAGCCGTGGAATTGAGAACCTCCTCCTTTTTGAAATCGGTTAAAAAAAGAAAAAAATGGCGCATAATGTTAAATCTTTGTACCATGAATAAAAATGAACATGATTTAACAATTAGCTGATTTAATGACGAGTGATATTTATGATATTTATGTACTTTATCATGATCAGTAGGGTCAGTATGCAATAAATTAAATACAAATGGTTTCATTAAAATGTACTTCATTTCGAAATAAATTATATGCACACAAAAATGTTCGCTCACCCTACGTTGGCAATAATCCAGAATTTGGCTAAAACGCTGCCCGGCTACCAGTTTTAAACTCTTGCTGTAATCCGCCATCTCGGCCACCACTGCATTATAATATTATGTATGTAAGATACTTAAAGTAAGTAGGTAATGTTATTAGTATTGCTTCTTAGTCCTCTACATATAAAATAGAAAACTAAAACGAAAATAGAAAACTAAGTCCATTATTCCCGGTCGTTCCGGGATACAAATGAATGAACACGACATCGTCGTAATCATTAATCATCTATAATAAAAGTATCTATGAGTAGAACCACTGCGCTATCGCACCTTCTATAATAAAATAACTGAACAATTAATACAATCGAAAATTATGTTATTAAAAATTACGTACATTGTATATGTAACGTTACTGGCAAAATTGTATATTTAACAACGTTGAACGATATTATTTAGTGATTTTTAATTAATGATTTTGTATAATGAATCCTTTATAATCATGTTATGAATCATTTTAATCACCCAAAAATGAGTATGAATTTGGTTGTATTACACTTCTGCATTAGTAAACCATTGAACTTACTCTACATTTTAGTAGCTATATTTTATTTTTCGTGTTATACGAATCAGATATTTTGTTTTAAGTGTGTCGTAGCGTAGTCCCTAAACAAATAATTCAGGCTTTACTCTATGTTTACCGTTTACACACAGAGAATCGTTTAAACAATAGTTAATAAACGTGCCCTACTTTTCTAATTAACGCTTCTCTCAATATCAGCTTTCCATGAGTTGTGAGGGAGCTAATAAGGAGCTGAGAGGCGCGCAAATAGTTCACATGCGAGGTTATCGGTCAGGAGCTGTTTGCTCACCGGTCGCCGACCTTTCCTCCCCTAAATTTCATGTAACACGCTCGCTACGGAATTCAGTTACAGTAGAATTAATCTGAAATAAATTCTTCCTCGTGGACGTTTTCTGTGTATTTTTGGTTTTATTAAAAAATAGAAGCGTGAAAATACTAAATAATATTTTACATTAATTGGTTGTTACTAAAGACTAATGGATTATACTTAAACATGTAATATGTCGTGAACCTATTACTGTCCCACTGCTGGGCACGTTCTTTCCTCACAGTGAAAGAAGTTTGAGCAATAGTCTATCCAAATGCGGATTAGTGTCTTGACCTTTGAGAAGTTCATTTAATTGCTCTCAATCGTGTAGGTATCCTTACGATGTTTTCCTACGCCATTAATTCGTTATATATTAATGACTTCCAAGAATCAGAGGTGCGTACTAGTGTTTGATATTAATGGATCCCAACAATTTGAGAGAAAGGAAGTCGCTATTTATGCTATTACTATATATGTTATTATTTACAAAACTCGTTAGTCGTTTTTTTACCATTTCTTTTTATTTTTGCTACATATTTCCATAAATGACAATTTTTTAAACCAGTAATACTTAAAAATACCAATGACATTAATATTAATTTGCGTACTAAATTGTTCTTGTGTAAAGCAAAAGAGAAAGGAACCTTGATTATTTCAATTTGAACAAATAAAAAGCGGTGCGCAGGCCGAACAAAAGCTGGAAACCATCAATTCCACTTATCTATACAATTATTCAACTAGCATCATAATGTGGGTTTTCCTGCCGAACCTTTGTCTGCAATCGAAACACTAAGCCCGAGTGATTTAAGATTATGGTGTGGGATAATGGCGTTCATTTTCGTTGAGCGCGGCACAGGTGCGATGGGCAATTTTTCTTAAAATCGCGTAATTTATGATCGATGTACATTTCCTATCAATGAAAATATATTCATTATTTCAATGATTTAAATACTCAATTACCGGAACCTAATAGAAGTACCATTAAAATACCTACTTTATACATAAAAATAAAACTTAATGGATACTTAAATGAAATAATTACGTAATTTACTCATCATTTTGGTAGAGTGAGAGTGACGAAATACTATGAATATCTTATATGGTATATTTGATTAACCTGAATTGTAAATAAAATTACAATAGTAAGGTATTAACTTATTTTTGTACATTGACTTTCAATAATACCCTTTTTTTAAGCGGACACTGCCACTCATGGACATCTGTAAGCTAATTCATATACAACATTGGTTCCATTCGTGGTCGATTACAGATGCTACTCCACTCCGATGACTAAGTTGGTCTCTTTATTGTATAAGCGAACTGGCAACCACACCCTTTCACCGAAACGCAAGAATTGCGTCACGCTAGAAATAAGTGTGGCGGTGGTACTTTCACGGACGAACGACACTGGTTCTACCAACTAGTAAAGTTACCACTGAACCACGAATAATTTTATACACAACAATTACGATGGAATTTCCAGTCTATATGGAGATAAGCGACGCGGCCGACTCCATGACGGAGATCATCGGCGCACGAGCGGTACAGTCCGCATTAGTGCCGGCTCACTGGACGCGTTAGCGGACCACTGCCATTCGTCATTCATTTACATCAATTCAAAACCATTAAACCAATATTTTAGCACTCGATATTGTAGAAGAGTCCTGTTGATGCGATTTTTATTACTTACAATTATTTTATTTTATATTGTATGATATTATATATTAGTTTAACCTCTTACTCAGGTCAGGTTTTCGCCAAAAAGTATTTTTGTACACTTTTCATTTTCGTAGATAAACATTTTTATTTATGCAATGTCCTACGATTATTTCTCTATATATCAATTTTAGAATGCCTAGCTCAATATACTGTTCACTACAATTTAAAAATTTATATAAGGGAACCTGTTGTACCTGGGACAGAGTTGTACCTAGGTCAATCGCATATGCTTTTTTTTGTGCACATTAATGTGTCCTTAGTTGTAATACGGCGCCGTGTGAGCGCAGTTGAAAAGGGTAATTTATTGTTTTACACTCAAAAAATAAGATTTTTAAGCTTTACATTGTTCCGTATTTAATCAAGTTTTACAACGTCTAGTAATTACAAAGTCTAGTAATGATCAGAACTAAAAAGGAGCAAATTACTCGTATATTCACAAACAACAGCCTTGCGGTTAATCGCCTTCCAATCATTTTCTGAAGGGTTTCTAAATTAAACGAGCTGAACTAAATATTTTTTCACTTAGCACTGAACATGATGGCGCCGATACTTAAGTGCAAAATATGAGAGAAAAAGTTTATATTTGATGTAATATATTTCCATCACAATAAAGTTCTTCATCTAGTTGCAATTGTTAGCCGAGCGGCCGCATCGCCTAGCGTTGTACGTCAAAATCAACATAAATATAGTTCCGGCAAAACTCCGCAAATTTTTTTTGCGAAAGTTACGCAGTGACGGAGGTGCAGGCAGGGTTTGGTTACAGCCCTAGTTTTTACGAGTAAAATAAAAAATATAATAAATAAAAATAATTTTACCTAAATATTCTTTAAACTATCATTATTATAAATTGTAATTGCTAATGAATAAATTGTTATCTCTTATGATATTTCAACAAAATTATAGCTATTAAAAGTGTTTATCTGGATTAGAATGTTCGCTGTCCAAGTTATAACGGACACTATCCAAGGTACAACTTGTTAGTTTTACCTTGGACAGATTTCTCTTTTTTTTTCAAACGGGTAGTGGTCGCAGGTCTTAGAAAATATGTACTTTCATGATTGAATTATGTAGTTGTTTAAATGAACTTTACATACATGTACACTGGACAAACGAAGACAGCGCCATTATTTTTTTAATCAAAATTCAAAAAACTGACCTAGGTATAACAGGTTCCTCTACTTATTGTATCTAATTGCACTGAAATTATTGCCATGGTAGATTAAGGTCTTTTGTTTACGCGCCATTAAATAAATATTGTTTTGTGGAGTTGTATAAAGTTTAAAGTTCGAAACTTTTCTCCACATTTTATTTATTTATTCTTTATGTACCATACAAAAAAATTGTGTACAAAGGTGGACTTAATGCTATAAGCATTCTCTGC
>DWLI01004577.1:0-10755 GCA_018249915.1 Cecropterus dorantes dorantes
AAGTAAGACTGATCTTATCTAGGGTTGATTACAGATGTCCATGAGCCGCAGTGGCCACTTACCATCAGGTGGCACTCTATTACATAAGGCGACCATCTCAGTCCTCGGGAGTAGCAACGCATCCGTGTTTGACTTCAGATAGAACTTATGTTCTACTTACAAGATGTCCATGGGCGGCAGTGACCACTTACCATCAGGTTGACTGCATGCTCGTTTGCTACTTCAATTTATAAAAAAGGTGGACTGAATGCTCATTTGTTACTTTGATACACATTCATTTTGATACAAAAATGCAGCAGCGATAACGTTGCTGCCAGTAGCGTAGCGTGATTTTATGCCGCCCGGGGCGGCAGAAATAGTCTATCTAAATTGATGACCAAAAAAAATATCGACAAACCTAATGATGCCGCTCTCTAACTATGCCGTCCAATATCGTGAGTCGAGATTCAAGCTATTTTCTACAAAAAAATACTGGTTATTATTACGAGGAAAGGAAATTTTGCCGCCTCCTAAAAAGTGCCGCCCGGAGCGGTCCGCCCCTCCACCTCTCCCCACACTACGCTACTGGTTGCTGCTTAAGGCAAGAATGGGTGAACCGGTGGTGCAACTGCAGTTGATTCACTGGCTTTTGCAAATAATTTACATAACGCACCCGTAAGTATGTTACCTGTTCTACTTTCAAAACGCAGTCATGTCATAAAGCGGAAATCCGGTGACATTAGGTCAGTACATGCAATATTTTGATCTATATACATCACTCCAAACTAACCAGTTTGGGGTCAAAAAAAGATATAATATTCTATTTTACTTATTGTATCACTTTTCAGAACGGTCAAAATCAATTTAATTTTGTAGGTACTTCTATATACATTGTAGAAGTACCTACAAAATTAAATTGAAGATAAAACGAATGTAATCCTATTACATCATACACTACAATTACACAACATAAGTACTTTATGACAAAAATCAATCAATTCAAGTCAATTATAAAAATCTCAATAATAAACGGTTGACAAAAAACACGGATACAAATTTAATGTCAGCGGTCGGAAAGATGTTAATGATAAATAAAACTTAAAACATTCGTGTTATATTATTTTTTTATTCCCTCTACATGATCGATAGTGTTATCAAAGTCTAAAAACCTATTGACCTGTCATTGGCCAAGAACTGCGCGTATAAACAATGAACAATAATGAATAAATAGATAACTTTGATAAGATTTTCTAAGGAAACACAGATAATGAAATGTTTTAATAAAAAAACTAAATTAGTCAGGAGATGAGTAACCATCGATCAAACTTTCCTAATCGCAAACTTAAACTAAATAAAGAAAATGAAATGAAGAAAAATAAATTATAAACAACTTTCAGTACATCAAATTTAAATATATGACTTCATATTTTAGTGTCGATCAAGCTTGGAAATACTAGATCAGAATTGTAAATACGCGATGCGACAAAGACATTATTAAATAAAAACTCTATATAAAAATATTCTTGTAGATTTGCATAAGTTAGGAGCGAAATCTATAAAAAACTACAGGTGGCAACTAATACAGAACACACAGATAAGTAATAACTTGACAACTTTATTGAATATTATAATTTATTCCTATGTAATATGTTCACCTGTTGTTATAGATGATACGATGAACAGCTGATGAACATTCAGCTGTTGAAAAATTTTGTGTTCATTTAACGAGTAATGAAACTCAAAGATATAATCTAAATCTAACTTAGTCGAATTTATACAATGTGAAAACATACGAGATGTGTCACGTCGTGTACATTAAAATTAGTATCTGTTAAGTGTAACAACTAGATTGCTAATATTTTAAAACATTAAACTCGATACTCGATACATTAAACTCGAAAATACTACGAATTAGGAAAAAACTCAAAGTTTTAAATTATTAAACTTATTAAGTTTCGGTTCATTGATTATAAATAACTCAAAATAATTAAAAAAAAAAAAAAACAAATATCATTTATTTAAATATAATATTTGGGGTCTTTCCTGGTAAGTTTAAAAAGTAGCTGTTTCTCCCTCTTGTTTGTTTTTTTCTAATGTAATACATTAGAAAAAAACAAACAAGCAAACATAGCGTGCTGTTATATAGCCTAGCCTTTCACGACAAATTGGCTATTCAACACAAAAAATATTTATAT
Source organism: Cecropterus dorantes dorantes (assembly GCA_018249915.1). Classification (NCBI taxonomy): domain Eukaryota; kingdom Metazoa; phylum Arthropoda; class Insecta; order Lepidoptera; family Hesperiidae; genus Cecropterus; species Cecropterus dorantes. The sequence goes on from DWLI01004577.1 coordinate 2,175, forward strand.
AATTCGTAACTTGAGATCCGATTCTTGACATTAGCGCGTTTAACCAAACAAACTCTGTAGCTTTATATTATTAATTATTTATTTTAATGGTATAAAGCAAAGGTAAATATATTTTAGAAATACGAAACAGACTTTAATCTAACGAGAGAAACTCATAGAAATCGTATTGCTCAGGATACTGAAAATTACAGTAATCTAATCGCAATTCCATCCACACACTAATTTACTCTTCAGTAGTAATGTAATCAAACAAACTTATGACTTTTGTTTTTTGTTGAGTTTTTATTTGCATTACAAACAAATTAAAAAAAATTGTAAAAAATACATTCATTGAAAACTTACGATACTTTATACGATTTATTTCTAAAGAATAATGTTATAGGAAGTGATGAAATAAAATTGGCCATCTGTTGAAGTTTTGCGAAAGGCAATTTTCGAGTTAAGTTCCATTCGCTCAGGCTACGTCTGAGTGGACGTTAGCCAACGAGGTGGCCTTAATGTCACACTAGATACATTATTGCATACACGAACGATACTGTTGCAAAATTTACAAGGACATGCTCATATTTACTGCATCCAATGAATAAAAAATAGCGTACTGACACTAAACATTTTATTTTAATGTAAATTAGCTGAAGTACTGCTTTGTAACGAGACAAAAAAAATAATATCAATCTTTAAATAGTGCTAAATATCGAAATAAAATGTGGTCTATAAGTTGACCAGGTAAATAAGTTGGGTCCAGGCGAAATTTCATATAAATCGGACCAGTGATTCTTTCGTGAATGGGTAACAAACAGACACACATAATCTCAATACTATATATCAGTATACATTGTAGTTTCTAATACATTTATTTCTGATAAAAAACCTTCATTAGTCATATCACAAGATCTTGAATATCAATCAAACATTATTAATTACGATAGAAATCGATCTAATGATCCGTTTCTTATGCCACATAAAGCAAATAGGTATGCAAAGCAGTGCATTGCAGTTTTTGTAGCTGTTGTTCTTAACATCATAGTTACACGTTCCAATTCCTCAACTAATAAGTGGCGGAACATTACTGAGTCGAATCGAGATGATATGTGGTCGTATCTAGATTGCTCGGAGACCACTTATCTTTACTTGGTCGTATAACGTTTGTCTCCGTGCATGCATTCTCCAGAATTGACCATCCGTAACGGTCGATTTCTCTCTTCAATCACAGTATTTCTGTGCTCTCTGGGATATCTAGATTTATCTTAATTAATTAGTATTGTGTGCATAAGTACTAACACCATTTTGTTCCCAATCACATTTTACTAATTTTTTTAATTGCAATAATAATGTTTGTATTATGTATTTTGTTAATAACTGCCTTAAACATATCCTACACTATGTTTACATTACTATTAATTATGGCCATGAAAATTTGTTCTTAATCATTTTCTATTCATTAAACTTATCGCATTATTTAAACGATAGCAAACTGTTGGTACCTATTCCATTACTATAATCCAACGTTGTGTTCATATAAAACAATCTTACTGCTATAAATACAAAGTTTGGATGGATGGATATTTTGTCACTCAATCAAGCCAGTTCGGCTTAACGGATCTAAATAAAATTTGTCACAACAATTAAAGTCTGAAAGGGCACATAATATAAGCTACTTTTTATATCCTGTAGGGTTTCTTCAAGATAGACTAAACGCGGATGAAACTGCAATCATACTTAGTTTTCTATAATTCTAATTCATAATGAATTGAACGAAATATCATAAATTTAGACTATTATTGACTTTAAAATGACTATAATAGTTGAGTAAAAATTTAGGAGTTATTTCGCGAAACCACGCATAACGATCACAATTAATAAACCAATCTATTCAGTTTATACAATTTCAAACTTTCAAAAATCATAAAAGAATTTTACAAAAAACTTTAATATCACTAATCAAGCAATGTAATGACTATAATGAGCTCAGGCAAAGGAAGAAATAGTATTGAGAAAGGAAGGTCTCATAGTAGTAAAATTTTGCCATTTGCTATTTCTATATTGTTTCACCGTTATTGTAAATTAACTGCCACGTCTAACTGTGAGATTTACTACTTATCCCATTGAAGCAGTTGGGGCCAAGGTAATACAAGTAACATGATTTATTACTAGCACACCTGATAGACTTTAGAAAGTCCATGACAAGATTGACTAGGTATCTTATACTTCTAAAACATAATCCAACTTAGCTGTTTTTGTAAAAAGATCCAAATCTCTACAAGGTGAGAAGAGCAATGGAATACTTTGTGGTTCAAAGACCAAAACCTCATCTGTTTTTGCCCTATTCGTCGTGTTAAGTGGTGTTGTATTCGACATTGCAGGGTGTGGTAAAGGAGATATACTAATCCATGGAGTTCCAACTTAATACTAAGGGATAGCAACAGATTTATTGCCAACCTCAGGTAAAACTATACTATCTGGGGTTAATTACGAAATAATGCGGATATGAGTTTCCAGTGTAATCATTGTTATAGACATTCTTATATACGATATCGAAGTTAAAAATGTTATTAAAAATATTTCAATATTACTTGTATTTGCAATTTCCCTAAATTCTGACATAGTTGAATACAATTATTTTAAATATTTGTTAAAGTTTATTGTTCAAGTCTCATTGTTTATCATTTACGCTATGATAACAAAATTAGTGCGACATTAGTGAGAAAAAGTGGTATTTTTCATTCATCTGAATTGTCGCAGTTAAGAAATAATTAATAGAGCTAGCTGATCGCATTTTTATTGTATTGGTCATCTATTAGATCACTATTAGCCAACAATCAGCTTGCTATTACAGCACAATCAAATTGCAAAACCATTGTGCATCTTTGTTTTGTTCATATCTCTTATAACAGTCATTCAAATGTTATTTCAACGCTGTCATCTTATGTTCTTAGTTATCTTGTATCTTTTATATTAATCGTTTCCTTAATTAATTTATTGTTCAGGTCACTTTATTACTGTCAAAGCGTAGTCTTATTTTAATTTATGTCAAACAATCATTTGGGCATTCATTTAACGGCGGATGCTATTGGCTGTTTAATAATCGTTTCATATTATGATTACTTTAAGATTAGTTGGAAATAACAACAATTTCAAATCGTTCAGAAATTACGTTAATCATTTAGCCGATTTCCTACCAACCAGTAATGCAGTAGCGTACAGGAAATTATCTATTAGCTTAGGGGAGTCCACGTCTACAGAATGAGTAAGCTGACTAACAGACATTTTCATACAATATTTAACTTTTAAGTATAATTTAACATATCATTTATTGTCCATAATGTTAAATCAACGTCAATTTTCTTTTTGTTGCTCTTGAATGTTCGTAGTTGAATTATTGAATACTGTGAAAGTTAAAGATGTTAGTAACCTTTACCACAGTCTGATTTGCGTCACAAATGAAATCGACCTGAAGCTTCCTCACGATTAACATTTCTACTTTTACTTAACTTTCGATTAGACTATTAGTTAAGCCTGGTGTTTAACTATTCATCGTTAATCAGCTGTCTGTGCAGAGGATTAACAGAGATCTCGGTATTAAATTTATTGACTAACTTTTTTTATCAAAATTAACAAAACGAAATTTACCCTACTTATTAAAATTATAGGTCCTGAATTCTTGATGTTAAAAAAATACTGCGAAATTATAAATTTCTGTGGTACTTGCTTAACTAACTAAAAACGATATAACATAAAACGTTTTGAATTATGTTGATAGAAAAAGTTATAGTGAAATTGTACTAAGGATGATTGATCCCATAATTTTCTGAATTACGCTTTTAGTCGCTCCATTGAACTGTTAATTTGTCGTTCCAGCAAGCCAGCTTTCCTACTGCTAATGCTGCAATCAACTCATTATCACTTTCCTTTCAATTTTCTGCCACTTTCACATTATATCAAAATTATGCCGTAGTTTTACATAACCACATAAATAGTTTCCGATGTCACCATGGTTGTGGAATAATTTAATCGTTCAACTTTATACCATAGTTAAAAACGGACCTAACTGGCTTTCTCGTTATTTTGTTGCAATGTGTTGAAATATCTTACATCATCGGTAATATCTCTGTGTGGTTAATGTTTTTGTTATGTCGCTCAAATTTCTCTTTTATTGTGTGGTTTAAGTACTTTTAATAATAAGCAGTGAAGAAATATTACATTTTACTAGAATAGTGTAATTACTTTATCCTCGGTAAAATATGAACTGGAATTGGACAAGTTTTTTATCTATGTCAGCAGCCGTATAGATAATTATGTGATCTAGTCGGAAAGGTTATCTAGTGTCTCTAAGAAAACTATATGTTCAAACTTGATCTTAGGAATTAGGAAAACTTAAGTTAGTTAATTTGAATGAAAGTTTTTTGAATCTTATTTTTATTCATATTAAGATACTAGATACAGTTTAAGATATATCTACTAATAATTTTTACAATGTAAGTAAACAAATAAAATCCTTAGTCTAATTATTTTAGAAACAACACTAACATAAAAACATTAAAGTTCGGGTCATTAATTGGAGGCCCTAACCTTCAATTACAACATTCGGGCAAATATTCGGTCACGGGCAGTGACTTAAACTGTTTTTTTTTACTACTTACCTTCACTAATTACTTTGTTATTTATATTTAGACTGCTATTTAAATCCATTTCGATTCTAAACTTCAACATTTTGATATCTTGATAAACAATTATTTAAGAAAAAAATCATAAGATCCTAATAACATATGATAATTTTAAAGATAATTTAGATTCAATAGTTTATGATTCTTAACGTTAACTCTATTGTAATTGTTCAGGTGATTAAATAACAATTCAAACATTCGCTTGCCCTTGTAATACGTCATTCATTTCACAATCTGTCTTGATATTAAATTATTTCACATTCATTGTTTTGTTTATTTTGTCTATCAAAGGTATGAACTTTGAGCTTTCAGTCCAGGTAGAACCTTTTGTCTTTGTCAGCATGTTTGCGTCCCGCTCGCACTCATTGGTACTATGCGCAGGAGTTGATCACATCGGAGTAGAGTAATAAGTTGGGCTAGTAAGCGGGGCGACGCTGACGTGATTGGTCGTCGCGTTCGTGTCACGCGTCTCGAATTTAAAATACTCGCGATCAAATACGTTGTGAGAGCAATGTTTTAAGTTTTGTTCAGTTTTTGTTTTGTGCGCTTTATTTCGGAGAATCGTGTTTTGAAGCCCGACAAATGTTGTGATGTGAAAAGGTGTAAATCAAGGTGTTTTTTCGCGCGGTGCAGCTGTCTCTGTACCACGATGATTTTAAAGGATATCTGTCTTTTGACATGAAGACAATGTTCGGACTCTGCTTACTACAACAATTACTGGCATCAACTATTTGATCTGTGAACTTAGGATTAAACACAATGGAATGATTTAGTCAAATGCCATACGCAATGAATTAAATACTTACCATTAGAATATAATAAGTAGCCATGAAACGTGAATATATGAAACCAGTATCATAATTCTGTTTGATATTCTATGCAAGACCTTTCCTAAAAGGCCTGCAAACATCAAAAGGTTATATTGCAAACAGCTCGTGTTTGCGTGCACTACCTGTATATGTCGTGAAAGTATTTCGGAGCGGTGTCTTCACGGTGAAGATATTTTAGCATATTAATGCCGGAGACCTGAGCTTTCTACACACGTCTGACTTTCAGCCTTACCGTGACAACGAACTTTTCTGTCTTGATTTATGTTTAGAGTGATAATTAATTCATCTTTCAATTCAACATTCTCGCTGCTAAATTGTATATTCTCAACTGCAAACGTTCTGTTATTTGCATGTAGAAATAAATTTACATTATTAATATGCATGATCGGGAAAGAAGTGAACTAAATCAATATTTGTCCTGATTTCCTAATTAATTACTGCAGTACATATCAATTCATGCTTCAGTAACTTATATTGTAATTGATGTTGCGCTCGTTCTTAGCACATTACCCGTTTATCAACATTGGTTAATTCAATGTGCTATAAATCATTGTCACGTTTGTGTATTGAAACAAATTCAAACAATGATTAGAAAGTAGCATCGTTGTATCAGATTAATATGAGTGATGTTTAGAGTGCGTTACGAGTATAACAATATGGTACAGAGCTAACAGTAAGCGATTGCTATGATTTTATCACTTAATAACCATGTTTGAAATGACAGTCATGAAATCATAGAAAGTTGTCATTTTGTGTATAACAAATTGTTACGATATCAAAATTGTAGAGACTAAGCGATGTGAGCGATTTTTCATGTAGATGAAAAATTAAGGTTTTACAGATGGATTTTTCACCATCCACGAAACGGTGTTAAAAATCTGATAACTAATTAAACAAACTGCAACGCTGGCAGGAACAGTTGTTCTGATAAAGACTCATTTAAATGCAGCTCATGGATCCTCGAATCACTGTACGGTTCGGTTGTTAGTTGAATAGAAGAAACAGTATTGTTTAAGGCTTGGAACCGTTACAAAAAGAAATAAATCCATACCCGTATTGTCCCATTTAAGTTGCCGACTAATAATAATTGGTCCGACAGCCGGTCTTCCCCTTCGTGCTTTGAGTATCAGTGCTTTATTGATTCAATCAGATACTTATTCAACGAATTTATTTTGTACGTGATAATTTTGTAGTCCTTTCGTGTATTCTTTTTCTGTGTTTTCTGATTAATTTATCTGTTTTACATACCATATGTGTGTGAATTCACAGACACTTCCACTTTTATTTTTTTTCTTCTGTATAATGATGTTAAATTTGTCTATTGGCATTTCATAACACATCGTTTTTGAGTATATGGTTGTATTGTATTGCACAAGTTCATTATTATACTTAGCATCTGGTCCAAAGACTTACAAAATACTGGTTCTATAAGTGGGTGCGATTTTATATGCACCAGTTAACAATATAAGTATAGCCGGCCACCAGGTGTTTGATCCTTTCTGGGTTAAATCGAGATCCTGTTTTAGATGGGACACAATAGCCTGTTTTGTATTTACCTGTTTAAATATAAATCTTAACAAGTACCTATTGTGTTGCAATCGTCATTTTTTTGTCGGATACTCGTAAAGTTGGTTTCTTATAGGTCATCTATTATCGTTAAGTATGTGAAAGATGCTGAGTGGTTTCCCCTTCAGAAGTCTTTGCACTACTAAATATTTATTGGTCTAATGGCCTTGTGTTATTTATATCGCCAATTTTAATTGGACTAACAGAATTTATACTAATCTGCCTATAACATAAATATAAGCTCAGTTAGTTGAGTATGTGCTCTAATTTTATTGCTTATAAAATGTTAGTTTTACATAGTAAATTTGAACGTGGGAGTAATATCACACGGCAGAATAAAAGGGACTTAAATGCGAAATTACCATTTTGTGGAAATTACAAATTATGAGTGCTTTTTGGAGAGTTTCTTAAAGCGCATGCTTATTAAATTGTTATTTATGTTTGCCTTTTCTAGCATAAAATGATATTTTTTTTATTCGCTAGTCGATAAACAACATTATTAGACTATTACAAAATGACTATTTTTAATTTCCCACCCTTTCATTTACACTGTACGATATGTTTAGTATACGATATTTTAATTTCAATTTTATTAAATGGTTTGTCAATTATTACTTGGTCTAAAACTAATTTGTGTTAATTTGTCGTGTTGTTTTTTCAAAATCGGAATAGATAGAGAATGTCATTAACAGAATAGAGAGAGGGGGAATTTTGTTTCATCTAGTAGAATATTGGTTTCAATCGCGTTCTAGATCGCACAACAATAATCATATCGAACTTACAACAGCAGGCACTTTCCGCAACATTGTTACTTACCGTTCACACTTACAGCATCTAGGCATTGGCCGTAGATTTCTCAAGTTCCTGGATTCGATTCTCACATATCACTGGTGGTCGCTCGACTGTATATGTGGACCAATAAACTGGTTTCAACTCGACCATCGGTCGCTGCCTAGAAATCGTTTTCTATTAGTACGATCGTGCGTGTAATCATTAACACTAATTTGTGCATGCATCTATGAAGAATTAAAAGCTATTTCGTGGGTTTTTCGTGCTGATAAAGACGCCGATTATTGTAGATCCAAAAGGTCATGCTTCAAAATACGTATGTTATGCATATGCATTTGCATTTATTATTGATTTGAAATATAGCAATAATTTTATTGAAATCCAAATACTAAAATAGGTATATTCTTAAATATTTTATATCGATATAAGATATCGATAATCATCAATATAGACGAGGACGTAAAAATACTGTACAAATTTAGTAACGTATCATATGTATAATGAATATGTTACATGTATTTCTTCAATATTCTTAGGTTCTTCAACATCGCTGTAGATAGTCTTAGATTTTAATGATTCTTGTATCTGAATTAAGATCTGCTGTTACGCTAATCAGAGGCTCTTAACGAAGTCTTGAAATTGATACTAATAACTCGCCAAGTGCGAAAAAATATGTTTGTTGTAGGGAGCCCCTATTTAAGTAATGTTTGTTTAATTCTGTTTTTAAAATCT
>DWLI01004578.1:0-10755 GCA_018249915.1 Cecropterus dorantes dorantes
ACATAATAAAAATATTTCGGAATTCTTCCCCTTGGCCCTTATTGCTACGCCCTGCAAAGTAAATATCGTTTACAAATTCACGCCTCTTCTCGATTCGTTAACCCGCGTTTGCGTCGTTAGTATTGGGAAGCAAATTGGATTGCGGCTGGAGGCTACGTCTTAGTAAGATGGAAAAGATGTTTGAACAAATTTCTGCCCTTTCAACACTATTATTGTACTTGTACCGTTAGATATAAAATTGTTCATATGTAGCATTATCGACACACTTTTTCAGCCCCTGATAGTTAAAATACTCATCTAACATTATTTTGAAACAGTTCGATATATTGATTTAAAAATAAAGACGCATTTTCATTTTTTTCTTCTATTTCGCTCCGTTGCTATTTTAGATTCAATTTCAAATTCAAAGAGTGAGATGTTAAGTCTGTCGATTAAGGTAGCAGCATTTCTTTTTGTAAAATTTTTTTTTGATGAAATGTTTTTTTTTTTTAATTTTATTAAAATAAAATACAGTAACAAATGTTGTCTTATTTACTTCTGCCAATCTGTTGGCCAGTTTGTCGGCTGTACATACAAGTTTATTATAAGGTTTATAATAAATTAATTAAGGAAAATAATTTCATTACAAGTAGTTGAAAAAGACATATTTTCAACGTCTGGTTATTTTACACCGTTAGATTCTTTCAATTTATTTAACTCCGTTTGAATCTTACGCACACACACTCACGCTTTCTACACTCATCGCCCCGCACTAGAATTTTCTCCTGTGTCGCGGGTACCATGGACACACAAAGAGGAATACACAAACACCCAGACCCAGAACAGAAATGTAAATTCATCATTCGGAGATATGTTTTGCCGGGAATCGAACCCGGAAGCCACTGCGCGTCAGACCGGTATAGTGTCCGCTCCAGTACGCGGGTCGTCAATCTTGCATATACGAGATTTATGTGCTTCGTGCCCGTGTACGAAGCACAGTACCCTTTTCAATTATTAGGGGCTATATCTTCCTTAAAGTGATAGTGTGTATGATACAAATTCAACGCTAAATTGAAAATGGTCTGGTGTAGTCCCAACCGACCACTCAGTCAAAGAAGTTTTTGGTCACACGTTTTCACGTCGCGCTATCATGAGTAATTCTCATGATACTCTTTGCATTAATTATATTTATTTTTGCCGAAGTTAGGTGTTTGTAGTAAGCGTTATTATATCTACATCTGTTTTTTTCTTAAGTAGAATGTATTTTATATGTTTATTCTACACGAAATAACGCTGCCAATTTGTAAGAAATATCAAGGTAAAATTTAAAAAAACCTCTTCAAATCTAAATACCTATAATAATTTATAATTCGTTTTTAAAATTATGGACAATATTGGAGCATCACGTAGTATGCTCAATATCTCCAATTCGCCATTTGGTTTAACGGCACACCTATTCCTAGTGTGAAGCAGTTCTTGCGTTTCATTTTTTCCATTTCTCTTTCCAATAGCCATCTTAGTCCTCAAGAGTAGAACAGATCCGTAATAGACCTCAGATTCTTATATTATTTTTAATACGAGTACATAAAAATACAACCGTGATATCCGAATGGTTGAAACTCGGCCTCTCGATCGGGAATCCGTGGTTTCATCGCTACAACAAGAAAAAAAATACAACAAACAAACATAGCGTGTGAAGGATATGGCCTATAGCCTTCCTCGATAAATTTACTACGCAACACAAAAACAATTATTTAATTTGAACTAGTAATTCCTGAGATTAGCCCGCTCAACCAAACAAACTCTAGGTACTGCTTTATAATATTAAATAAATAAGTATAGATTTTTTATAATATTGGGAAGGAAGTAAGTAACGAGGTTGTAGTCCACCTGATGGTTCGTGGTTGCTGCCGCCCGTGGACATATGAAATCAACTTCATATGGAACAGATGTTCTATCTGAAATCGGTCACAAACACGTTCCTTCTCACAAGGACTAATCCGGTCGTCTCATATACATATAAGCCAATAATAATATACAGATAACAAAATGCATATATTTTCGACACAATAATATCGTAAAAATGGATGCAGCTAAATATTTCCCAGTTTTTCAAAATTAATGAAGTGAATGAAGTTATGAAAGTGTCGGCTTTAAGTTATATTAACGTTTATCCAATTAAGCTGAGAGTTCGTGGTGTCGTTCTAAAACCCTTGACATGGATAATATTCTCGTTTTCTGTTATAGGACTGCATTACAAAGTAATGCGATATATTTTAATTGTAAACATTAGAGATTTTATCACTCTAGTTGATATTTTAATACTAAAATTTATTTCTTAAGTACGATGTTAACTTTACTTCAGATAGATGCACATTTGTACCTCAATTTCATGAAAAAAAAACTTTCCATATGATAGGCTCTCTAAAAACTGTATGTTTATAGGAATCGACAGAAAATTTGTACGTATTATTAAGAAAAGGAAAAATAGATTGTGATATAACTTTCTACTTTGGCCGGAAACTTTTTTCTTTTGTTACCTACGGGTTAAATAGTTTTTAAAAGAAGTAAGCGAGTACTCTTTCTTACTTTAGCGTGATTGTAATAGAACGTTTGTATAATATGTTGTATATAATATATTTTATACAAAGATCAGGAGATGGGCAGCAGCGCCTTCCTGTGAAACATCAACAGCCCCTTCGGTCACCAACACATATGGTTACCCATACGGTTCCCAGCAGTGGATTTCAAAAGGCTGATAAATATATAGATTCCATACTTATAATAAGGTGAGGTAACATTTTGAACGTCGTAGAACTCTTTGTGGTTCGCCCCGGGCAGCCCCACCGCCACACCTATGTCTGCCTAATAACAGCAGTGTTATGCGCTGTTGTGATCTGGTCTGAAGGATGTGGTAAGGGAGGCATACTTTTCCGAGGTGAAACCTTAGGTGAAACTTTGATCTTATCTAGGGTTGATTACTGATGTCCATGAGCGGCAGTAGCCATTTACCAACAGGTGGGCTGCATGCTCATTTGCTACTTCAATACTATAAAAAAAATGAATGTATGCGTGATATGTGTGATAAGACTATAGACTTGTGGTAGAATTAGTGCGGTTTGACTGGGCAGGTATTACCGCCACACCTATTTCTGGCGTGAATCAGTTCCTGCATTTCGATGGAAGTGTGTGGTTACTAGATCACTTTCATATGAGGCGACCATCTTAGTCCATGTGAGGAGCAAAGCATCTGTGACTAATTACACGAAGAAACCCTGTTCCGTTTGAATTTGATTATAGATGTCTATGAACAATGGCCGCTTACCATCTGTTCCTTCAATCTGTATCACAAATTCAGCTGCCTATTACACAAGTAGTCAATTTAAAATTACCAGCATTCATGTTCCACGTAGCGACCGTATCGTTGTCTCGGGGGATACTCGTTTTCACTAATGGATATTAGTGAAAACGGGAATAAAATGCGTTTGTAGCGAAGCACTTTTCAAGTCCTTTATGTAATGAAAATATGTCATTTTTATGAAAATGAAATACGTACGTATAAAAATAAAAAAATGTTTAAAAACTTAAAAACACGCTTTTGAAACAACTGAAATAAAACATCGAAAATTATTTTCCATAATTTAATAAAGTTTCAACATAATCCGATGTTTCAAAGTGGGTAAAAACCGCGTTCAAAGATTCCATTACAAACAACCCGAGCTAAAATAAAGCGTGTTAAAAATAAAGGTATCGCACCTCTGTACATCGCAAATATTTGCCATAAATTTAGTTTTGTGGACTGGGAATATGTACTAAATATTTCTATAATTTTTAGATTTATGTACCATACTGCTGGGCACGGGTCTTCTCACAGAATGTGAGTTCTAGACCATAGTCCGCGCTGGTCATGTTAGGTTTAAATTTAAAGGATTGATATATATTTAGGATCTCAAGGCATCCTTATTTGTATCTTAATCTAGTCTTTACTTTATATTTAAGTCGATTACTATATTAAAACATATAACATTTTCTTACCTCTTCGTATAAGAAATGGCGTTGCACAGCTAGTATTAAATAAACATGACCTCTATGTGACTATAAACTCGCTTACTCTTTCTCGTTGACAAATGTATTATCTCCAAATAAAATTTATCTCTTACTTGAGAATGGTCGTGAATCGATAAGCACTAAATTGGAGTACTTTGCGTCTACGAGTATCTATATCAATTCAATAAAATGTCTTTATTTTACATATGCCTATGAGGCACTTACAAATTGTCAGTTACAATATTTTTTCTTACATTAAATGCAGGTAGTAGAGCTCTCAGAGGTTCGACTCCGGAAACACATCCGCCACATCTATTTCTGCCTAATACCAGCAGTGTTATGCGCTGTTGTGGTTTGAAGGGTGTGATAAGGGAGACATACTTTACCTTAGCCCTCAGGGGTAGCAACGAATCTATGGCTAACCTTAGGTGAGACTTTGATCTTACTTAGGGTTGATTATAGATGTCGATGGACGTCAGTAGCCTCTTACCATCAAGTGGACTGCATACTATAAAAAGTACTTAGTGATAGCGTAAGAATAAATACGGAAACCAATAAAACTAAAACTTGATACTACCGGTAGCAACGAAAAATTGGTAACACAATGCCGTCGCTGAAAACGAAGGCCTACTTCCAATATTCACTGTACTCTCTATGACTATTATATCGGGTATAATCAATTAACTATTATACCAGTAACAGGAAAAGGAAATGTACTTTTGCTTAAAATGAAAAATGCCAACAGAAGTATCCCGCTAGGCTAGGCGATCATGAGTAGGAAGCGGCCATGCTCCGACGGTCTCAGTTATGAGCTTGCATACATACATACGAGTACATATACTAGATGGTAACAAAAACATAGATAGCGTGATTTAATACTCGTAGAGCGTCATCTTTTAAAGGCTTATGGAAAGTTTCTACATCCTGACAAACAAAAATTGACATGTAACCCTTAAGTCTTGCCACTCGTACTTCATCAGCATAGTTTGTCTGAATTTAATAGTTTTTTACTTGCTAACCAGTTATGAAATGAAATGAAATATCTTTATTTTGCATAGGCCTACGGTGAGACTTACAAATTGTCAATTACATTATTTTTTCTTATACTGCCAGCAGATCGGAACACGACCTCAACTGAGAAGATCTGGCAAGAAACTCAGTAGGTTTGATTTGTCTTTTTTCCTTGTATTAATTTTATAATCATGTATTTCTTTTAACTATCTTGTGTATTACACGTTAAAATTATTAAAGTGTTAAAATTTAATGCCTTTTCATTTTGCATGGAGACTCATACCAAGCAACGACATGACAAGAAATATAATCCATTTCTTTATGCAATACATTAAAATATTAATATGATATCGAATGCATTAGGAATATCTCCCTTCCACGAGCACGTGCTATATGCATTGTTGGCGCTACGCCAGATAGAAACATGCACTTTGAAAAGACAACCCTACAACCTTCGACATGCGAAAGCCTCTTGTAAATCAACACTTTTTAATGAATTAAACTTTTTAATAACAAGTTATTTTATTTGTACCTTGGTTTTGCTTTTTTCTGGCCATATGTGCTCGGTGATTATGATTGGGGTGATGTTGTATCATAGGACCGCGATTTGATATGCTACTATGACTCAAATCTTTCCGAGTTTTTGTTTGTTTTTGCTTGCGATCTTGCATATCACGGGACGAACAAGAAAAACCAAATTCAAATAAGTTTACTTAATCATTTGTTAACGACAGGCTTGTGCAAAGTGCACAAGCCTGTCGTTAACAAATGATTAACAATATTTGGGTGAAGAGTAAACAATACTATGTTGATTATTTTATGGGCCTTGTCACTAACCAAGAGGTAGATATGTGAGGTTTAGCGGAACAGAAATGTCTCTGAAATAACAGTTGTTGAGATCTTTTATTGCACTTATTTGAATCCTAAGGTTCTGGGTGTAGACAGCATCAGAGCTTTCTTATCGCATCTAGAGTTCACAACAAGATGCAAAAACTTTGGATGTTGTAGTAAGTTAAATTTTCCTATACTTAAGTAGCAATACATTTGGTTTTGTATCATGTATATATTATGTAAATCATTTATTATTTTGAAAGCAACAAAATATTAGCTAATTAATTAAACAATTATATACATTAAAATGTAACTTAAATGTAAGAAGAAACGCATTGCCAAATTAAATATAAAACGCTGCACCCAAATTGCCGTCCCTAAGATGAGGTCCCAGAATGGCAACATTACTTCGTTGAATAGAAAGGCTAATTTGTTGACCATTGATGTACCAGCATTCAGTTATTCCTTGACTCTATCAAACGTTTGGACAAGTGCTTAAAAATGGGAAATGTAGAAATAACGTATTGTAGAAATTTTCGTAAGAAATAATCTACAAATGATAAAGAAACTTAATAAACAAACCGGTTGTCGGGATGTTCGTTAACTACATTTTTACAAAAAGTGGTGTAATTTAAACCTATACCTACCTATTTTTCTTCACTGTATGTAACAATTGTAGGTAAGCTGTTAATGCGCAATTTCCCCTGGCCATTACTAGTACAAACATTTCTACAACCGAGTCCGTGACATAATTCCGCGACAATTTACGGTTTGTTCCTGAAAGATTTAATCTAGTTGTGGCATTGTGGAAAGGACGTTTCGTTCTGTTAAATGAATAAATGGATTTATAAGAGTAACTAATGTACCAACATAAATTGTAATTTCAATCTTAATTGGAGTTCTTCACAAATGTATGTACGAAACACAATGTATCTTAATTTCATGAAATAATATAAAATGCAAACACAAGTAATTTTAGAATAGAAAACGGGATATATTGCTGTTTAAACTACAGAGGTAATTTTCATCCATTATAGGTACTCTTATAAATATAACGTCACTTTATTGAATAACTTTTTTTGTAGTCTGGAAGTAGCAAACGAGCATGTAATCCACCTGATGGTAAGTGGCTACTGCCCCCCATGAACATCTGTAATCAACATTAGGTAAGATCAAAGCCTCAACCAAGCTTAGCCACATATGCGTTGCTATCCCTGAGGGCATGCCTCGGAAAACTATGTCTCTCTTACCACATCCTTCAGACCAGAACACAACGGCGCATAATACTGCTGTTATTAGGCAGAAATAGGTGTGGCGCTGGTGCTTCCGGAGTCGAATCACAGAGAATTCTACCACCTTCAAACTACTAACTACTTGTCTTTACTAAACTATCATTGAAGCCCTCTTCTCTCCTATGACTCCTTTATTTACTAATCTGTTAAATTTACAACTCTGACAATGTTCGTGGGGACTAGGCAAAATCATCACACCGTCTATGAAAATAAATGAAAAGAACTAATTTATATTTTTTCTTTTATTTGTTAAGTTAGGTTAATTATCGTGCATTGTGTGTTACGTATTCCAATAAAACCAAAAATAAAATAAATCTATACTAATATTATAAAGCAGTAGAATTTGTTTGGTAGAACGGGCTAATCTCAGGAACAACTGGTTCGAATTGAAAAAATCTTTTTGTGTTGAATAGTCTATTTATTGAGGAAGACTATATATAGGCTATATAACAGAGTTCGAGATATTGAAACGGATAACAGAATAAAGATATTAAACACGCTTTTAAACATGCTTTCTACCCTCATAGCCCCGCACTAGATTTTTTTCCTGTGTCGCGGATGCCATGGACACACAAAACGAATACACAAACACCCAGGCCCAGAACAGAAGTCTAAATTCATCATTCAGATGCCTGTCTCAGTATCGAACCCGGAACCCACTGCGCGTCAGCTCGGTATGGTGACCGCTCCGCCACGCGGGTCGTCAATAAGATAAATGTAAGACTTATATCTTTTTATATTTTAATGTAAAATATTTAAAACATATATATTAAATACCGTGTAATGTATCTCAACTTTTCGCCGACTTAATCCTATACATTTATTTATTTATCATGATGCATTTTCGTCCCACCGAGTTTCAAATCACAACGATTCCGAAGAAGTTTCGCTTCAAAAGCAAGAATTTTTTAATATTATCAGAACTACAAAAAATATTCAGGCACAGAATTTCTGAGAATCAATTTACATCAGAGAAATCAACGTGCCTTTATTACAAATCAGTTTTCTATTCTGTTAACTTGCATGAAAGCAAAAAATGTATGGCACTTTGTTGGTACTAAGTCAGTTTCACGGTTAACTTTTTACGGTCGGTAGTGCATACCAAGATTGTAACTGGAAAGTGGGTTGAGGTTATGACGGCCTTCTAACAAAATATTTCTGCACCTTTAACTATTTATGTTATGTTTGATAAGTTTAAATCATGTTGTGGTATTAGATATTTATTTTAGTAGTCGGTGTCTGTAATTGAAGTTTATTTTAACCACAGTAGTAAAACAATATTGGTGGTTTCTGCTGAATTTAACAAAATGTAGAAAAACAAACAATTTTAAATTTTCTCGTTACAACATAACACCGCTTGTTTCTCTTAAGAATTTCCATAATTCTTGGATTTTAAACAGAAGATTTGTAAGGAAATATGCTGGTTTCTTTATTTCCTATGTTTGTACTGGGATTCTATTTGAATTTTTCATCGCCGCCTTGAGAATTGGCTTAAATTATTCTCATATATTCTGGTTTTCTGATTTACTGTCTTAAAATTTTGCCTACTTTTCTAGGGTTCAGCATTTAAAGTGTAAAAACGGGATATTACAAAGCATACCCTCTCTATCAAACTGTTAAAGAATTCTACCTGTTAAAATTCGATACATGCGAGTAGATGTCTGAAACACTTATATAGTATGCAAACCAACTAGTTGTAGGGTAGATAGTTTTATGGTATTGTCAACGGTTTCTCCCCGCCACCGCAGTTTCGCCGTGACCACGACCCAGGCAACTGGGTCGAAATATCGGCAAAAATAATTTAAAAAACCGCATATCGTGAATACCATTAACATAATGTAATTTAAATTTTAAGTAACATGCTTTCTACTCTCATAGCCCCGCACTAGGATTTTCTTCTATGTCGCGGGTGCCATAGACACACAGAGACGAATACACAATCAACCAGACCCAGAACAGAAATCTGTTTGGCCGGGAATCGAACCCAGAAACCACTGCGCGTCAGAACGGTATGGCGATCGCACCGCCACGCGGGTCGTCAAAAATTTAAGTAGTCACACATATAGATCTGCAAAAGACTCTAAATTCTAAGCTTCAAATAGAGAATCATAAATAGTAAGATTTTACCTCTAAGGATAAAGTTGAGAAAAAAATGAGTATGACTTTTCTTACCACATACATAAGACAAAAATATATATATTTTTTATACATATACCTAACGATGAGGTAGACGGGCTACCCTATGGAAAGTAGTCACCGTCGCCTATGGACACTTGCAAAATCAGGGGAGTCGCCAATGCAACGCCGGCTTTGATGGGGAGCTCTTTTCACACCTTTTTTGAAGAGCTCCATGTAATATGTCGCATGTTATGTGTCATGTGTCATATTAGTTATTGGGAAAGGACAAAGGAAAGGTAAAACTATTTTTTCTTATGTAAAATAAATACTTAGTGTTACATTAGTATTAAGTTAAGTATTTTGTATCGTCATGGAATAGATATTGATTTTATAACATCCTTCAGTATAATTGATGATATATAAAATGCAACGCAATACATTCTTTCAGATCTTTAACGGCGATCATTCTTTATTATTTTCACTTGATTTCGGATAAAGCTTTTAAAGTAAAAGCTTTTTTTGCTTCAAAAGCCATACCTTATCGTTGTATGTACTTATATATTGTAAACTCATTCATTTTTTCATATACATATGCATGCGCGCGCTGATTCACCCATGTATACTCTCTCCCTCTCACTCATACACGCACACACACACACACAACACACACATGTACGTGCGCATGTGGTACCACTTCGAAAACACGAGAATTTCAGCCTTTACATAACACAAGCATTGGTAATTACGATTACATGCAGTAATTAGCTGAGTGGAGACATTCTTTCACACACGCACACAGACGCGCGCTGACACAGTCGTGTATTCTCTCTCACTCTCTCGCTCACGGACACATGTACACACATACATTCAAACACACACACGCATACGCGTACGCATATGGTACCACTTTGCATGCACATGATAATTTCAGGGTACACAGAACACAAGCATTGGTGACTACGGTTTCATGCAGCAATAAATCGAGTGGAGACTTGTTGTTCAATGTAATAATAGCCCTTGTAATAGGTAATAGTAAGTGATTACGGTAGTAGGTAGGTAGGTAGTGAGGTAATAGTAAGTCTTTAGAGTTATATTTTATGTTGCACAAAATAAATAATTCTTTTTGAATTTATTTCTTTATTATGTATTTTCGGCTTATTGTTGAACTGTCAGTTATATTTTTTAGCCTACGATTTTCATAATTCATTGGACTGTCATACTTTTTTGCAATCCTTGTTCAAGTCTTTATTGTGTAAAACGTGTTTACCATAATAATTGTCATTATTTTTTGTAAGAAGTATACTAAATAATTATCTTATTACATAATCAGTTCAGTTAGACAGAGGAGGAACCTCCACCACACCTATTACTGCAGTGAATTAGTTCTAGCGTTTCGATGGAAGGGTGTGGTTGCCGGCTCACTTATACAGGGTGTAAACGACAGTGTACCGAATATTGAAAATATGGATTCCTGACA
>DWLI01004579.1:0-10754 GCA_018249915.1 Cecropterus dorantes dorantes
GGCCTATTAAAATGAATGGTTTTATCTGTTATTATGGTCCGGTCCCAGTAAATTTTCGTATTTTGGTTTTCTTATACTGTTGCTGGTTTATATTTGTAATACGGAACCTTTTTAAGAATGAATTTATACATATGTGCTAAATGTTGGTGTACTATTGCTGCTACTTGGTCATGTCGGTGTTTATAGTCAGATTGTATAAGGGATTTACATGCGCCGATAATTATTTTTATTGTTTTGCTAAGATTCACCTTTTAAATAAATAATTTATTTCTTATTTCTAATAGAAAGTATGGCCATACTAGGTACACTCCGATTTCTTCCTATTTTTTTAAACTGTATTGTTTCGTTAACTTTATTACTTGAACTGTAATAGCTTTAATTGGCAAGTACTTTTATATTTCTGCTTTTGGAATCTTTACGTGAATTTTGTATTCAAGCTGCTTCGGGTATCGGGTACTAAATTCATTAGTAGAATGAATTAAAGTAAGTAATAGAACTCGTGACTCGACTTTATAACACTCCTGTGTTCCGGTATCAATGATTTAATTTAACAGAGATGATAACACATATTATGTGATTGGCTTTAGAGAGGTGTCACACTTTAGATATAACGATTTTTTGATGAACTTAAACAATATTTGCGATAAGTTTTAGTGTGTAATCAAAACTTTGTTTCGGGAGCGATTGCTGGCTATTTATATAGAGGCAAGAAGTTGAAGAACTTACGGCGGTTGACTAAGACCACGACATTACAGGCCCACGAAATTGTCAGAAATGAGTGTCTCGTCATATAAACTTATGCGTATTTATTGAACTCAAAAAAATCAAAAGATATTCGATACTGGAGTATAGATACTTGCATGAAAAATGTTATTTAAGTTTATTATGAACGCAATTGCTGATTTAAGAGCGTATTGTTTGTGAACAATTATATAATAAGCAGCAGCAGCATTTCTTCAACTAGAAATCGAATGGAAAACTCAAGTTAAATCGTTACGGTGATCCATAATTTATTATATTTATAACTGTTAATATTCATGTAATCTAATATTATATAGAACTTGTGATCTTCAGTTAAGTTGACAACGGACTTTCTCATTAAATACAATTTTCTAGAAGAGTCCAAAATGTAAGATTTTTTTATAGAAAATGAATAGACAATTTTGATATCGTGAAAGTTGAAAATGTTTGTTCTAGGCAAAGTTTCCGCGAGTCTCCATGGATATGAGTATAGTGGTGTTTGTCTTTAGCGAGATATTAAAATGAACTTCTGCTAGACAAAGTACCATATTCATGCAACCCATTAGCTGAGAGCTAATGTGTCCGGGAGAGCTCAAACGGTATCCTGACCATGATAAATGAACGCTTTGAATGTAATTATATTAATCTCTGCATATATGAAGAAACATATGAAGAAACAATGTGAATGAGATAATTATTAATAAGTCTGGTTACTTGAATAAATAAATATTATTATTATTAGCGATTTTTAAAATAAAACCTATGTTTAACACAATAAAAATTAATCAAACAGTTTTGATTGAGAGTAGTTATTTACCTTAGCATCATGAAGTCATATATCCAATTTAACTAGCATATCATCCGATTAAATAAATTGAGATTACACAAAAAATATCAAAATACTTTCTGAGGGTTTCTTATAAAAAACTACATCGCAAATAAGCCTGTAGTTTTTAGCCTCAAACATAAATTAAAAATATAGATATAGGCACTTCAACATTAATCCTTTATTAATCCTAGTTCCTTTATTATAAAATATATATTAAAAGCATAAAAAAATATTGCCTTTAAAAAAGGTCTTTAAGGATATAAGTTAAGGAGATAGTCTATAAGTATGTATAAGCCTGAAATACGACTTGATCTTGCAAACTACAA
This sequence comes from Cecropterus dorantes dorantes, assembly GCA_018249915.1. Taxonomy (NCBI): domain Eukaryota; kingdom Metazoa; phylum Arthropoda; class Insecta; order Lepidoptera; family Hesperiidae; genus Cecropterus; species Cecropterus dorantes. The sequence goes on from DWLI01004579.1 coordinate 1,897, forward strand.
GGAAAAAAGACAAACCCACTGAGTTTCTTGCCGGATCTTCTCAGTTGAGGTCGTGTTCCGATCTGGTGGTAAGAAAAAAATTGTAATTGACTATTTGTAAGTGCCACCGTAGGCCTATGCAAAATAAAGACATTTCATTTCATTTCAAACATTTAACCTTTGTAAAATGCACGCATCCCTGTGTCGATAATTGAATGGGTCACGAATTGTTCTCGCAAAATGAAGTTCTGAGGGGGACTTGTAATACATTTATCTTACGAGTGCGTGAATTTTATGACGTAAAGCATATTTGCAAATCGCCGTGGAGTGAGATCAATTTCATAATATCCCGAAAGGCTCGAAAAATTATAATAAGTCCATTACATCTCATTCAGCGTTTTTTTTATAAATAGTTTTACATAACACAGCCAGAGGGCCTCTTGGTAGTATTATGTATCGTGACAAAATTTAACCTCGCCTAAAACATATCAAAATTTACAAAGAATTAATGTTTTTCTTGCAACCAAACTGTCCTTATGTCTAATATATTAATAAAGCCAAATATAATAACAGGCTAAGTGCGAGTCGGAATCGCGCGCGAAGGGTTCTGTACCATCTATAAAAACGGCAAAATATTGTGTTTCTTGTTTGGGAACCCCCCTTAGTTAACAGTAGTGATCGCAAAATAATTTTAAAGAAAATCATAAATAATGCTTATTTATAGACTAGTAAGAAGGTGGACCACTTGAGACAGGAATGGTACTTTAAAAGCCACTTCATGCTCCTCTCAGAGTGCACTAGCGCATAAAACTCCATTTTGGCAACAATGTCTCAAACATGGGAACGTCTTTTATGAGGCAAATTTTTTTAAGCGATTGTTATAGTTTTCGCCGATGGAGTGTTATATTCATAAGCGTTAACGGGAACTCTCGGCAAGATAGACATCTAAATTAATTGCAGTTTTCTCATCATGAACATTGGATTTACCAAAACCTAGTGCAAGACTACAAAAAATGAATTGTATCACTAATTATGGCTATTTGATAAACCCATAATCGTCCGTCATCCATCAATAATGGGTTGATGTTGGGTGACACTGCTGACACTTGGGTCTTCTCTCAGATTGAGAGAGTTAGAGGCCATAGTCCGCGCTAGCCAAGTGCGAATTGCTAGACTTCACACATCTTCACAGAACTTTTTAAAGAACTCTCTTTTTAAATAAGAAAGTGTAGGTTTCCTCACGATGTTTTCCTTCACCGTAAAGCAGTGATAATTAACTTCTAATACGCACATAATTTTAGAAAAATCAGTGCGTGCCTGGGATTCGAACTTCGGACTCCCGATTGAGAGACCGAGTTTCCACCATTCGGCTATCACTGCTCTTAAACTCATAATATTACAATGTAAATATATTTTTAGAGGATATAAACTAATACAGCTATTACAACAGGTGTGTTGCAGACCTTTCTATCCTTTTGTTGTTTAAGAAAAAAACCTATCATAAGCGGTAATTTCTGAAAGAAATGGGAGATTATGGGATGGGGATTTTGGAAGATATTGGGAGATGGGAGAGTAAAGGTTCAGCCGGAAACGAGTCCACGCAGGAAGGTTTCTACTCGACATCTAATGAGATCCTCAATGAGGAAGCGAGATTTATTGTTAGTTTCCTTAAGATTTTCTATTTTCAGGATAGTGTTACAAAAATAGAATCATTATTTATTTAGGTTTATTACAAAATTTCGCGTTAATTGACATACTTTATTAACTTACTTCAAATAGCGCTTTCAATATTTTTTAGGTATCTAGATCCGTTTCTTATAAATCAGTTTTTAAGGTGCTTTAAGCAAAAATGTCTACACGTTGACAAATTTATATAAAAAGTTAAATATTCTTAAACTATAAATACTCCATCTAGGTGAAGAAGTTTTTTTAAGAATTTTCGTAATAAAAAATATGACTAAGGCGCTATTAATCACTTTCAAAGTGTACTATAATGAGAATAGTATAATAGCCGTGAGCGATTATTTACTTAACGCTGAAAACTTGGTAATAAAATTAAGATTCTTTGTTTAAAACTGTAATAATCTCCATTACTAGCCGTAGTTTCGTTTGCTTTGCAGAAACGATAAGTCAGAAGATAATCCCCGAGCGGTGAGAGATTGCACAGCATCCGTCGCTTATTTACGACAGACTTGCTAAGCGCGGAACAGTAACTACAGAAATAAATAAAATGTTTCTGTTCGTAGTTTGAAAAGTGCAATTTAACTTAGGGTACGTTTTGCTACAAACTAATTATTAAACTAATTTTGATATCCGCGTATGCTTAAATTAAAAAAAAAGGTTCATAGAAACAAAAGTGTATTATTATTTTTAGCTTCGTCAAAATTCTATATATCTAAGGTAGTAGAACACTTTGTGGATCGACTCCGGCAGCACCACCGCCATACCTATTTTTGCCTTATAACAGCAGTGTTTCTGATCTGAAGGGTGTGGTATGGGGGACATACTTTTCCGAGGCATTCGATCTTAGTCCTCAGGTGTAGCAACGCATCTGTCGCTAACCGAAGGTGACTTTGATCTTACTTAGGGACCATTGTAGATGTCCATGGGCGGCAGTAGCCACGTACCATCTGGTGGACTGAATGGTCGTTTGCTACTTTTATATTATTAAAAAAAGGAATGTGTAATTTACACGAATAAATTACTTTTCTTTCTTTTAAAAAAAACATATTTATGCGAATGCGAATTACACGCTTACTTTTAAAGCACCTAAAGGCACTATCCAGTTCAATTTATATGAAACTCTGCAATTGATGAAACCAATCAATCAATCTTCTCCGCCATGACCTACATTGAGGTCGAACATTCCAATTACAGCAGTCTTCGCGTTGGCCCCGGTTGAACTGAGTTTTATACAGTGTCGTAACTGAAGTTATCGACATCAGGGCTAGATTCGAATTCTATTCTAATTTTCACTGTGTCATAGCTCTTAAAAAATCATTAAATAAATAATTATAATGATTGATAACACAATAATATATATAACCTAGCATACTTGTATACGTATTTATACAGTTCTATTTTGTTCGAGGTTGATGTTCCCCTTTTCATTTCTATATTAATATAGGCTACGAGAAGATCCTAAAATGCTCTGATTACTACTATCACCCATAATAATGAGTTTTCTTCATAAATCGTGCTCTTTCGCATCTGGAAGTGAAATCTGCCACTGAAATATTCAAGAGATACAAAACAGTCAACAAATTCTATTTATTTAGTTTCACTGAATAATGAAGAAGGAAAGCAAATAATACAGTATTTAGAAGGTATTTCTGATCTTTTCTGTAGAACTTTTCAATAGATACTGCTTTCTTCTCAATCATTAACCTTTATAGAGGTTTTTTTTTAATGTATGTAAATTTATAAAATTAAATTCTAAATTAAAATAATTACTTACATCGAGCATTAAACGCCTTTGTTAATGAGAGCATAAAAGTACCTCTCTGAATTATTCTTTTCAGTTAGTATTTTAATAAAAAAAAACGTAATAGTTTTTGTTCAATTTTGAACTTAAGTGTGTGTCGATTAAATATTCACTCGGCCTGGCGTTAGCTACGCGTTCTGAATACTTTTTACAGGTTTAAATAAACACAGCGAATGATAAGGTTTTCAAGAAAATAGCGAATCTCTTACGACTTTTAATAACCTGTATGATAAAATAGTTGTTATATATTTTGACGGAATATCTTTACGGACTTTGTCGTATAGCGAAATAATAAAAAAAATTTGTATGAAAGACGGGTCGAATATTTCCATGTCAAGTTTTTATGTTATTATAAAATCAATTAGATACTATTGTAGAACGTTCTAAGACTCGAACCAATATGGTCACTTCTTAATCAAATTACTAAAATTTATTAAAATTAAGTTTAAAGACATTAATATATTTTATTATTAGTGACAAATATTTAATATTCATTAATATAATATTCACTTTACATAAACAACCACTTGTGTCGTTAATGCGGATATTATCTTACTCTATTATGAAGGATTTTGTATCACAACTTTCTCTTACGGCCTCATTAATCCTAAGCCACGTGCCTTGTTTCGGCGATTCAGTCCTAATGGAGTCTACACGCGATACTTCTTCTAAGTAAAATGTAAGCAAGAAACATACAGAGAACTTTCGCTTTTACTTAACTTACCTAGTAGGTTCATATGTATGTGAAGGTTACATTTGGGAACTTACCTTTAAACCATTTTTCCAACTGTTTGAGCTGAAATTTTGCATTCATATTTGTTTTTGACAATGCATGATTATCCAAGATTTTATATCCATTGGGTGTACAAATATTTGATAGGAGTCACGGAGGCAATCGATTACCTGAATATCCGGTCAAGCTTATAAAATTAAAACCCTTTTCCCTACGAGTTAAAAAAAAAGAACTTTCCAAATATTTCGAGAATTTTAATAAAAAAACTTTGTGTAATCATAACAAAAATCTGCGCCCTTTCGACTAAATAATTTGATAAATTTTATTTGAGAATAATTAGTTTTGGAAACCTTTCTTTTAATATTTTTGGTAAACTTCTTTGAAAATATTTCTATGAAGCACGCGCTAACTCAATTAGTTCACTCCAATAAACAATTATCAGCTAAGTTCAAACATTGATATCTATACATATCTATAAGTGCCGGTGGATCATAAGATCAATGCTGTTGAGGACAAGTTTTAGGTTAAAAGAGGTATCTCTGTCTTGGAATTTGTCTTTTTATCGCGTATAAAGGGAAATAAATTTGTACGTTACCAAACAATTAAAAGCAGGTTCCCGTGGTTATAATTTTTGTTTTAATTTACATATCCATTTATTAATGTATGTTTTTTCTACGATAAAATTTCAAATTTCAACAACAGGTTAAAATCGTTGTAGCATCGCGATTCTATGCGTTACTACGACTCAAATCTTTGGCGACAATGGCCATTTACCATCAGGTAGGTTTCGTGCTCGTATGCTACATCTATATAATAAAAAATAAGATATCCATGGACGACAATAGCCACTTAGGTACCATCAAGTCAAATGCATCTATCAAAGAAAAACAACTTCAGTGTAATAGCCGCTTGCAATTTTAAAATAAAAAAAAAAATATTTTGAATCGACTAATATTGAATTCATTGAAGTTTTTTTTTAATGTTTAATCTTCATAAAAATATGTGATTGATAAAAGATGTGTTATCTGTTCTCTGTTAATGTGTGACACAATAACGTAATAAGTACATAGAGTTTTGTATCTGCCAATAATCAGGGAGATATTGTAACATTAACTAATAATATAAAGTTGTAACACCAAATACCTATTTTGTTAAATGTATTTTCGAAGCTTTGTCCTTATTATATATCTCATGGTATTTAATGGCTTCAGCTTCTCTACGATAACGTATAACCTACCAATACAATGAAATCAAGAGACAAAAATAGGAATCTAACATTTTCATACTACATTTTAATACTGAGGCTAACGAAATAAGTAATTCATATAGGTAGGACCTTTTTTAAACAATGTAACTTTCGAAGGAAAACCAATATACTATAGTTATCATGAACGAAGACTTACGAGGCGAGTTCAATACCCTTTTAGTATTAAGTGATATCGATTAAAAATTGTTTATCAAAGAATCAATAGCCTAAACATGTTAACGTAATTTAAACAAAGTAGCACTTCCAAAATTTCAGAGCTAAATTCATAGTTGATTCTTGTGCATTGTTTCTGCTACTACAAGCCTCTTTCAATATGCTTAAATTCGTATCTTCTCCATTATAAATGATTGACTTGCAGAAGCTTATTGTACAAAATTACATTGATTGGAAGTATTGTTGAACAATAGCTGTTAATTGATACTTTATTGTTCACCCATTTATTGTTATATAAATGGGTATTTTGTTCTGTAAACGAACAGCACTCTTCGCTACCCAATAATTTATTATTTCAATGAAAGTTGGACCATTACACTTGAAGACTCGGATTTTCACAAATAAATATGTGTTTTGATATGATGTGAGTGGTACGGGAGACAATTTTTTACAAAGCATGACAACTAAGTAGTAAATGATTGTAGTCAATCTCCTATTTTATCAGGAATAATGACCCAAGTGAGATCGTCAGGTGGATTGTGTAAAAAATCCAGTGACTTTTTATGAGTTAAGATTATGACGTAACAATGTTTGTTATCAACTAAAGTAAAGGTCTCGACCGATATTCCCTAATTATAATGAAATAAATGACGAAACCGATATTTCTATTGGTGTCAACCCAATGAATTAAATTGATTTTAAACTGTTAACAACGCAACGTAATATAAGAAATAAACAATAATAATTGTTGAAGTTTAGTAAGAACATTTTCTCAGGCAGGTCGGCGACGGAAGTTGCAAGTTCTAAATTACGAGAGGGTAAAGAGAGTTCAAGTTAAAATATAAGGTTATTATTATAAATGCCGTCACCGTTAATGAATTTATAAAGCGTAATACTCTAATAATGCTATTAGATCTAAATAATGGAAATTCATATTTCAAAGTTATAGTAATTAGCGACAATAAAGTACCTGTACCGACGAACTATACTTTTCTATATTTATCTTTAAATTATTAGATCTGAAGAGTGCAGAGAACGAAACGACAAGAATGGAAAAAGAAGGTAGTTTATCTTATTCGTGTTGTTGTGAAGTTCTATTCACTAATGGTATATTTCCTAAAGATAGCATATTTTCCGCAAACATCTTCACGCTATAAATCTTCAGCGACACATCGTCTTCCGATTTATATTGTATTGATAATCCTAACTGTTTAAAACTTCGGAGTTCTAAAACAACGTTTCTCAAACGCACACTACGGACTTCTGTTATGTCTAAATGTGAATAATATAAAAAAAACGTATATATTGGCATTAAATATAACGTACTATACCGTTTTAATAACAGACAAATAGTTTCAAAAAGCAATAGTTGTATAGATTATTATCGCAAATTGAATCGATTCAACGAGTGAATTCTAGTTTTTCATTTCATAACTTAACTTACTTTAGCTCTGGTAGAAATAAATTCAACAATGTCTTTATTGAATTTATTTCTGTTTTTATGAATGCTTAAGATCACTAATCGTGTAGCTATACATTTTAAAGCACAGCTTTTGAACTTATCATAGCTTCGTTTTTGGCTTGCCTTTAACCTTGAACATTGCCTAGCTATATTGCACTCGAGTGAAAAAGCACCCTAATCATAAAGGGTACACAAAATTTACGTAATGACGGCTTAGTTACTAGGCTAAGTTTGACGACCCGCATGATGGAACGGACACCATACGCGGTCTAACACGCAGTGGGTTCCGGGTGAATGATGAATTTGGATTTCTGTTCTGGTTCTGGGACTTGGTGTATTCGTCTTTGTATGTTAATGGCACCCGCAGCACAGGAAAAAATCCTAGTGCAGGGCTGTAAGTGTAAAAAGTGCGAGTGTAGTAAGCGTGTAAGTTTACTACGTACAAAGACGACTAAATCAAAGATATGCTTCTTGATTCGATTAAGTTAGCAACACCTAGCTAAGCAATCACATTGATAATCTTTAACGCCCCACTTTGAGAAACCCTGTTCTAGGAAGTTTAATGTTAGAAGAAAATAAAACCACTTATAAAGGAAAGGTGTCGCTAACAAACTTACACGACCAAGATCTTTCGCGGATATTTGCGCTTATAAAGTTTGTGTGATCACAGAAACTTACAGTTCGAATGCAACGCTCGTCTACACAGAATGAGGGTTGTTCGTTTCTAATATTAAAACAATGTAACAGGAAGAAAATGTTATTTGATTTTCACCGAATTTTTTCGAAGAGTTTCCGAGGTTTACGAAGTGGATCAAGAAAAGTTTGCAAATAAAAGTGATTAATATTTTTGGTTATACTAATTAACTAAGCTACGTTAACACCAACAGAACTAAACGCAGTAAAAATTATGATACAAGGGCTGTTAATGCAAAAGTATCTTAGAATATCTGTACTAATACTATATGATGACTATGAAATTGTATGTATACTAGTTTGCGGTTTTGTTGCGTTTGTTTCGCTGCAATCTTAATCAAAATTACAAATTATAACGTACCTGAACTCTTGTCTGCTTGATCGTCGGATAACACACTCATTTTACTATTTTTAGCCATAAAAATGCAGTCCTAATGTGAGGCAAACCCTTAACGTAAACTAAACTATTGTATATATAAAAGCTCGATAGGAATCGATGCCAACATATTGGTTTTTCATTCGCTCTAAAACTACCCGCTAGTGTTTGAAAAATCAGTTTCTATGTTTGCACTTTTACGGGATCAATTAAAACGTCCGTGTTTTTTCAATGTTATGGTTGAATATTTGAATTGTTTGGACTGTAGATTAATTCTTTAATAGATTTGGATTAAAACTAAAGATATGCGTACACAATATGATTTAGAGAGTCTTAGTTTATAAAACATAAAAGTTTATATTTAAGTACTAAATAAAACTACACTAATATTATAAAGCAGTAGAGTTTGTTTGGTTGAACGGGCCAATCTCAGGAACTACTGGTTCGAATTGAAATTTTTTTTTGTTTCGAATAGTAAAATTCATCGAAAAAGGCTATATAACATGCTACGTTTGTTTTTTTATGTAGTAACGGGTGAAACCGTGAGGCACAACTTGTAATAAATACAATTTTAACTATTGACCCACCTGGAGTGATAAGTAGAAGCCTATTTAGCGTCAATTATCATTATTATATTCTATATAACATAATACGGTGATTAGCGTTATCTAAATCACACGCCTCTTTGAACCTAAGCCCGTTTTGTCGATA
>DWLI01004580.1:0-10752 GCA_018249915.1 Cecropterus dorantes dorantes
GTGCGTGCCTGGGATTCGAACCTCGGTACCTTCGATTGAAAGGCCAAGTTTCAACCATTAGGCTATCACTGCTCATTTTTTTCTCGCCGTGCAGTAAATACCAAATTTCGTTAAAACACTGTCCAATACACGTTTTACCTCAAAGCTTTGATAAGCGTAAAGGGCTCCTGTCATGTTCAGAATACAAAATGATATAAAAATCCTCGTAAAAATTATAAACTCTCCTCCATAAATTTTATCTTATGTTGTGAAGATAAATAGAACGTCGAGTGAATAATGATAAATTGAATTTGAAATTTTATGGCGGTATATTTGGGTTCGGACAGCGTGGATAAATATGTTTCTAGCCTCTCTCAATTCGTAAGTTCGAATCCCGGGACATCTAATTTTTCGATATATGTATGTGCGTATTACAAATGAATTATAACTTGCTTTAGTTAATAAAACATTGTATAGAGACTCAACGTATCTTCAGACGAAAGTTCTTAAGAAAATCCCAAATTTGTGTAAAGTTAAACAATCTTTACCAACTTGGTCAACTTGATAGACTATGGCGTAAATTCGTCTTACCCTGAGATATGTGCTCAGCAGAGCAACATTAAAGAGATTTAATATATAATATAATAGAAGCAAACGAGTGTATAATACGTCTGACGGCAAGTGGACCACTGCCGCCCATCGTCATGTGAAATCAATCTAAGATAAGAGTCTTACCTATAATTTTTTGCAACAGATGCGTTAATACTAAATTGGAGTAAGTATGTCTTATGTACCACATACCGAATACCAGATTCAGTGCTAACTGCGTTGATAGGCAGAAATAGAGGAGGCGGTGGTGCCTCTGAAATCTAACGAAGTAAATTCTACTACCTACAAAAATAAACTAAACAATATCGTCAACGACAAGTTGACGACTTGTACCTAGTAGTAGGTCCTAAAAGGGTTGAAACTATACTAAGTAGTACACTCCCAAACTTCCCTTTCGCCAAGGTGAGCCCAAAACTTGTCCCATTGTGCTGTTATAAATAGAGCATTATTCACCCTCGACGTGAAATAAATTATTTTCTGCCCCTTCCAATGAACTCGCTGGTTGGGAGTTGAAAGGTTTTTGCGATATAACGTGGAGTTACACAATACAGGGAATATCAATAGATTGTTATGTAGGTTTTAGATTGTTATGTAGGCTTTAACCAGTAAATCAATGAAAGATAAAAAAATATTTTTTTACAAAATGGAAGTAGCAAACGAGCATGCAGTCCACCCAGATGATAAGTGGCCACTGGATCTGTAATCTACTCCATATACGATCAGAGTTATCTATGTCAGAGTCAACGAGTCATGGCTAACCTGGGGTTAGCCATAGATACGTTGCTATCCCTGAGGATTAAAGGGCCACGCCTTGAATAAGTATATCTCCCTTCAAACCAAAACACAGCAATATAAACTACTGTTATTAGGCAGAAAAATCCTAATCCTATCCTAACAGTAGTTTTAAACGCAATTGGTGCGGTTCGATTCTCGGCTTGCATATATACATATTATACGAGTAATATAATCATAATATAATGAATGTATAATTTATTTCTGTTTTTTTTCCTTCTTTTTCTACTCTGATCTGATTCTTTATCTGTTTCATCTTTGATCTAATCTTTGCTATGACACCAAAGATTTATAGAATCCTAAGGCCTATAACAAGGTCCTAAAGACAAAACTTATGATTTATTGAAAGCAACTGAGATGAGAAACTCACTACATTTTATATTTCGGAGGGTTTTTGGTATTGTCTGTAAGTTAACAGGCGCAAGAAAAAAGAATCTATCATTCACACATATTATCCAGTTACCCTTCCAGACAAATTTTATGATCCTATAAAGGCCCATTGTAATGATGTGCAATTATTTATTAATATTTAAGTTTTTCTTGGCTCGCCTCAGCGCTACGAATTATTTATCAATCGCGGTCAATGCGCGGACAGAGTAGAATTTATTTTACGGTTCTTACTCGACTTTAGTTCGCAGAATATATACGGTTTCTTAGAACCTATTTTTTATCGTCTTTGGCTGTCGTTATATGCATGCATTGACGACCCGCGTGGCGTAGCGGTCACCCTACCGGTCTGACAGGCAGTGGATCCCGGGTACGATCCCCGGCCAGACAAACATCTGAATGATGAGTTTAGATTTCTGTTCTGAGTCTGGATGTTCCTGTATTGTACTGTGTATCTAGTGAGTTCATGGCACCCACGACACAGAAGAAAATCCTAGTGTGGGGCTATGATTGTAGAGAGCGTTTATGATTATTTTGTTAATAGCTAAAATAGTCTTAAAATTTGGAAGTTGTAGAGAAAAGGTTGTAAACTAGTAACTAACATTAATTGATAATGTAATGCAGAGATGTAGTGAAGGTGTACCGTAAAACTGTCCATAACTTTGTCCACAAAGTAAACTAATTATTTCATACTAACTAAAGTACCCTCTGTTTCGCTACAGAACAAGAAACTAAGGTTTTACTCGCTAACCGTTAAGGATAAAGAAAGAAAGACCTTTCGGATAGATCAATAAATTTAATATTTCATATGTCATCAAAAAATTATATTTCTTATGATTCTCTCATTATTTAAAATGGAAATATGTAAGTCTGCAACCGAGAATTCTAGTTACGTTACTAAAAAGCCATCTTTAAGTAGTGCAAATCGAAGTCAAAAGTAACCTATAAGTTGACCTGCTATATAAACTACATCCATGCAAAATTTGTAAATTGAACACATCTAGACACACACGTGGGTCGAGTCCAGAAGCACCACCTCCATACCAATTTCTTCCTGAACACCACAGTGTTAAACTAGATTAGTGTAGTAAGCTTAAATAAGTATAGTAAAACATTTTTTTATCAAAGCATTTAAACAAAGAGTTATCTTAACGGGGTTGATAACACATATTCTTGGGCGGCAGTGGCCACTTGTCATCAAGTACACTGCACGTTTTTTTGCTACTTCTGTATTATAAAAAAAGACTAATATTATCGCGGAATTGATACATTTAAATATGTTACGGGTACTCACGATATGTGGTTTTTGAATTTCTATGCCGATATTTTGACCCAGTTACATGGATCGTGGTCACGGCGAAACTGCGGTGGCGGGGAGAAACCGTTGACAAGCACTAGTGGTAGATCAACCTATCTACCCTACATTGAGTCACGACACACAACACTAAATGTATCCTTACGTACCGACCTTTGTATTATTTATGATTTATATATACTAACTACTGGATCAAATCAATCCCGCTATAATATTAGTCTAAAATCCATACTAATATTATAAAGCAGTAGAGTTTGTTTGGTTGAACGGGCTAATCTCAGAAACTACTGGTTCTAATTGAAAAATTCCTTTTGTATTGAATAGTCCATTTATTGAGGAAGGCTATAGGCTATACAACATCGCGCTATGTTTGTTTGTCTTTTATTTAGTAGCGGGTGAAACCGCGTAGCACACCTAGTCATTTATATAAAGAGGTTTTATACAGTCATATGGTGTTGTAATTTTCAATAAGTAATAACTTCTTGTATCTATCAATTAAATAAAATTGCGTATATTATTGCGTTTATTAAGTATATAATACCACGAAATAATAATTATGATAACAAAATAAATATTCTAATGAGACTGTAATTCTAATAATGTATACAGTAATATTACAAAATAATATGCAAATACGAAAACTAGGGAAGGGAACCTAATTTATAGTAGTTGGCAGTTTCCCCGGAGAGGGTAAATAGCAGCTATTACCCAAATACTTGTATGAGATTCTCAAAGCAATCCATAAACTCTGCAAGGTTACTCTATCCTAGAGAAGTGCAGAGTAGAGTACATTATGCTTACTACAAATGTCTCAGTGTAGGATATGATGCCTGAGTTTATAATCAGGCATACATACCCTCCTACCTACGTAAGGCTTATGCCCTATGACACTATTTTTACCCGACTGCCGCAAAAGAAGGGTAGTGTTTTAAGGTACGTAGGTAGGAGGGTGTGTATGTATGTTTGTATTTATTTATGTCAATTTCTTTGACACACGCTACCTTCCAAACGGTTTGACGGATTGTGACGTATGACTTATCATTAGAATCGTCTCAGTTTGCAGATTGACATTGCATGCGCAAACCATTCCTACATAGAAATCTATACAATCAATACATTAAATAAAAATAAACGTTTCGTTATACAATACATATGCTTGCGAAAGTAATGTTTTAAGGTGATAGAAATCTTTGTGGTTGCTCTCCGGAAGCAACACCACCACACGTATTTGTGCCTAATAGCAGCAGTGTCATGCGCTGCTATGTTCTGGTCTGAAGGGTGTAGTTAGGAAGACATAGTTTTCCGAGGCATTCCATCTCAATCCTCAGGGGTAGCAACACATCTGTAGCTAACCTAGGGTTTCTTACAGATGTTCATGAGCGGCAGTAGCCACTTATGATCAGGTGAGCTGCACATACTACATAAAAAGTAGCTTAGATGACTGAGAATAAGTATTATATTTATAAGTAAAGTATCATCTGTTGAAGTTTTTATTTTGATGTAACAAACAGACTTCAATTTTATTTCATTGGATAAATTTATTTCGCTCGCATTCGTTGGAAAATCAATAACTATATTTTTGTATCAGCTTAGAGACTCAAATCCAGTGATGTATTGGAAAAATCCGAAATAGTACAAACAGGATTTATAACCACATCAAAAATTCAAAATTTGAAATATTATTCAAACTGTATCGGTGAAATAATAGTACATACTCGTATTTATGTTACAATATATTTTTACTATAATAAAAATAACTTTGAAATCAATTCAATGTATAAATACAGTAATTAAAGATTAAACCTTCGTTATAAATATTAATTCAGTAACTGTTAGTTACTAATTAGTTGGAACATCGTTAAAACATTAAAACAACGAAACCGACTGCTTATAACAAAATTTTTGTTCATAATGATATATATTTAATTAAAAGTTTATATGAGTTTTTCTCAAAATAGTCAAGTAAAAGTATTATAGTATAATATAATATATTTTTTGATTCGTCTATCTACTAATTTTCATTTGATATCCATATAGTGATAATAGTAAGAAATCGTCCCTCCCACCCCCTTTTTCCTCTATTTCCAGGCGCCATTTTAAAAAATTATATAGCCTATGTCACTTTCTACACTGAGACGATTCTAATAATGTGTCCTACGTCACAATCTGTCAAGCCGTTTGGGCTGTAGCGAGTTCCAAAGAAATTAATATTCATAAAAACAAACATTTTTTCTGACGCAGTCGGAAAAAGCCATGTGTAAATATTCTGATTTACTATGTATCTAGTCTATAAAAATTGTTCAATGTTCTCATAATATTTAGTTTTTTGTAACCATCAATAGATGGCAGTATACCAGTGTTACATAAGTAGTTTAATATGTAGTTCAGTCAACTTCTACTAGATGTCGCTGTACTTAAGACTGAATCACGCTAGCGAGATTTTTTGTAAGGTGTACATATACCCTGAAGTAATAATAATGAATCTTGTTTCATTGTGTTTGCCCCCTTGGACCCCTCGACAAAAATCATTTTGTGAACAGTCACCCCGTTCTCTGTCGCATTTCGCCAAAATCATCATTGCAAAGAGAAAATTCATTTCTTTTTTCATAAAGCATAAAAATTTTACCACCTAAAATTATTTTTAATGTATTTAGTCTAATATTCGTTCTATTATAACAGCAAAAAGCCTAGCACGTAAAACACTTTTTACAGTTCGCTGCAGTGTCTCTAACAGTGGATTTTTCATTCGAGATATGAAGCTTCTTCATGAGAGATAATACAATATATTTTACTCAATAACACCTCCAAGATTTATCAATGTCGCAGTCAACACTTTTAAGCTATCTTGAAAACTAATCCCATGTATCATCCAGTTCAACAATAAGTCATCTGGTTATAAAGTACAGATATAGCGCGGACGAGACGGAATAAAATATTAGGTTCTATTTTTATTAACTTCGTTCAAGCCAGCTACAGTGATGATACGTCATATATTTTACGTCATATAACACTAGTTCATTCACGCGGATCCGTCCGCTTCGGTCATGTTTACCACGGTAACGAGTATCCCATGTCTTAGTCCAGGACATAAACTATATGTGTGCCAAAACTATATAAATTTTATTTAGCTATTAAGAGACTTACATTTGAACATCTTATATATATATTTTAGCTAAATCAGACCAGTTATGTTTGCGTGAAAGAGTTTTAAACATACGTCATCATAATCGCATTTGTAATATTAGTAAAATGGATGCATAAATATATTATGTTAATCATATATTTTTTGAGACGAACTAACTTAGTCCTCAGGGGTATCTGTGGCCCATCTCAGGTAAGAAAAATGCTATCTGGGTTTGATTTCATATTTCCATCAGCGGCAGTGGCCATAAGTTATTAGTTTATTTAGTTATTTTACCAGGTAGAACCAGTGCGATTCGACCGGGGAAGTACTACCGCACCGTACCACACCTATTTCTAGCGTGAAGCAGTTCTTGCATTTCGGTGGAAAGGTGTGGTTGCCGACACACTCAAATATGAGGCGACCATCTTAGCCCTCGGGAGTAGTAACGCATCTGTGTCCGACTTCAAATAGAACCCCAGTTCTATATGAAGTTGCTTACAGATGTCCAGGGCCAGTAGTACCCACTTACCATCAGGTGGACTGCAGCTCGTTTGTCAACTCAGTATAATTAAAAAAATATAGGTGGACGATGAAGAATCCATGAGCATTGCATTCTTTATTATAAACTCACTAATATCCCACTGCTGGGCACAGCACTACCAAAAAACTAAGAATTAATGAGTTTTTGGCCATTGTTTACCGCGTTGGCCAGATGTGAATTAGTAAACTTCAAATGTCTTTAAACATATGTATAGATAATTTTCCAGTGTGTAAATTTCTTCACGATTGGAAGAAGAATTGGTAAATTTCACCCACCTTTGAGAACTTTTTTTTTTTTCATTCTCTCAGATGTGTAGGTTTCCTCACGATGTTTTCCTTCATCGCAAAGCAGTGATAATCAATCTAATACGCACATTATTTTAGAAAAATAAGTAGAACGTGCCTGGAATTCGAACCCTAGATGGAGATGCCAAATATCAACCATTGGCCTATCACTGCTCTACTAATTCCTAATAAACTTTTTCGAAACAATCTAAGCTAGTCTTTTTAGTAGCAACGAACCTAAGCCTACCTCAGGTGACACTGATTTTATTTGGAGTTGATTACTTTGTTTTATTAATGTCTATTGGTACTCTTATTATCAGATGAACTGCATGCTCGTTAGTTTAAATTTTTTAAAAGCAAAAGTGACATCACCGGCAGACGCGTTACCAATGTTAGCAAAATGTTTGTTGTTAGCAAAGTCATAAACTAGATTTTAGCTGTTCAGTATTCGTAGGATATCAACGATAGGGTATGTGACATAAAAGTTATGACCCCGGGATGAAACGAGTTCGAGCATATAAAACTGTATTTCTCTAGCGCCGATAAGTCTAGCCAATTTAAATCTAGAGGTCATAGATTCTAAACTTCAACGTACAATCGTGTATTGCACGGAAAATATTGTATGTTAGATGGGCCTCGCTGTTAAACCCGTGCTTAAAAAACTGTTATATAGCTTTAAATTTTAAGAAACTTCGATATTAATGGTTACATAATACATTTTAAGGAAACAAATAGTTGATGTTTAATCATGATCTATGAATATATTTATATCTTTTAAATTAGCTTTAAAAGTTAATTTCAAACAATAGATAGATGCAATAGATACAATACGTTATAGAAGTATTATTACTTATTATTTTTAACTACTCATTTTAGGAATATATGCAATAAAGACATGAAAACTTTAATTTCAAAAAAAAATTTCATTATATGTATGGAATGAATTAAAAAGATAGTAGAACCAGTACTCTCCAACA
Organism: Cecropterus dorantes dorantes; assembly: GCA_018249915.1. Classification (NCBI taxonomy): domain Eukaryota; kingdom Metazoa; phylum Arthropoda; class Insecta; order Lepidoptera; family Hesperiidae; genus Cecropterus; species Cecropterus dorantes. Next base: position 8,009 of record DWLI01004580.1, read on the forward strand.
GGGGGATTCCATCGCTACGCTTATTACGTGAACCAGTTATGCATTTCGGTAAAACGGAAATATTAAGTGACGTAATCAAAATTTGTCATCGCAATAATGTTGTCAGGTAAAGTAATTAAACGTAATTATGTCATGAAATAGATATTTCCTACGAAATGCAATTTCATTCTGAGAGAAGACAATAATAGGTTAACGACAATGGTTAGGTAACTAAATTTAACCTTTGAAAGTGAAGGAAATTGTTGTACGGATTTAATATTTGTAATTCAATAAAATACTGGTTTCGAAACTACGATAATAGTTACTTTTATACCTCCTCCGTAGTTTCAACCACAACATAAATTCTAGTGTAGGGAGCGGGGAAGGTATTAAATCTACCATATTTGTATATAACACAACATAAGGAATGACAATAATTTCAAACTTCTCCATATAACTGAAATTAGGTTGGAGACAACGCAAATTCCTTGAACTGAGTAAAATAGACGAGATAATATATAATCTACACGTGGCCTTGCTACGTTAAATTATGTTCGTGGGTGCTACGAATTCGCTACGAAATGTGCTACGCATTCCATAGCACGCAATCGTAACTGATGCTACAGAAAATAGAGGCCATATTATGACTGTATTATTTCCAAATAGTGCTGAAGTTAGTGATGTCTATACCAAGAGGTGTTAGTGAAGGTACTGAATAGTGTCTTACATATTTTTTGAAGGTTTAAAACTAGATAGCAACATGATTTATGACAAATTTTCGACAAATTACACACATTTTGTAATTACTTCTGAACAAAACAAATTCGACATCACTTAATCATTATTTAGAAATCGCATCACAGCTGTTATTATTTGCTATTTAGATGTTATCCTTTATTATTTTACTAGTTTATTGCTACGGCTCCGCCCGCTTAAGTCACGTTTACGATACGATTATAGTTGCCTATCTATTAATCTAGGCCATAAACTGTTTGCCAAATTTCAGCGAAATCTGATCAAAAGTATTTCTGGGAAATAATAATAATAATAATCTTTATATAGTCAGTTTTTGGGTTACAATAGTTTAGATTACATAAGATTAACAGGGCGCCAAAAATTGAATATGCCAGTTAGGGCTTTAAAAAGTATGGCAATCACATATTCGTAATTAACAATTTTATTACTCTTAAAAACTATATTACATTACTAAGTAGATGGTTTTAGCAAATGGCTTATATCCTTCCTCAATAAATGGACTATTCAATACAAAAATAATTTTTAAATTTGAACCAGTAGATCCCGAGATTAGCCCGTTCAACCAAACAAACTCTTCTGCTTTATAATATTAGTATAGATTCTAACGCTAACTCTCTTGCTGATCCTGCATACTGTTTTAAACGGTTCCTTTTTTTTACCAAACACTTCGAAATTTTTATTTTGGGGTAAAATAGGCCGTGTTACTTTCAATACATTTATCTGTCTTTGCGTGGAAGTACTGTTATAAACTGTTTAGTCGCTTTAAACAGAATAAAATATAGGAACTTAGAATGAGACTTTTAAGAGGAAATTCATACTTATTACCCCAGATATCTAGGTTTGGTCATTCACCGGAATATATGTAAGCAAAGATTCGAGTTCTACCCGACCAAGTTAACTAGACTAACGGAAGGAATGCGGTCTCCCTATCCGGTCTCGTCTCTCACCCCGCTCTTGTCCTAGTACCGTTCGCGCCTAAACTGCCTAATGTGTTATTATTTAAATAATAGAAAAGATAATGACATAAATAAGCAAATATTAATTTGTTGTACTCCATAGTTTTTCTTACAATGATAACTAAAATAAGTTCAAAAAAAGCGTTGTTTAAGTCTATATACACATTGTTTAAGTATAAATTATTAAGACAGAAAATTGTTAAAATTTACATTTAATTGAAATCAACATTTCATAAAAAATCATTATTGCAATTTTTTTGTCATTAGTACTCGCGAGCTTGCGTGTGACGTTTGGCATTCGTCTAGCTAACTTGGTCGACTTGTAAGTACATTTTATATCTTGAGTATAATTTTGAAAAAAGCCTGTAATAAATATATTCCAACTCGGGTACTGACAGCCCTGTCAGGAGTGGTAGGTCGCCTACAATGGGACTCCCATCACAATGAGTGGCGCCTTCATTATTTACAAATGAGTGTATAAATCTTCTCAGAACGATATAGTTTCATGAGTCGCGAATCTGCCCTCCTTTTCGCACAACCGCCAATCTGATACGAGTGACAGAGACAACAGGCTAGATTAGTCTACAGTTAGAATAATCGACGTCTTAAAAATGTATGAGGCGATTGAAATCATGCAGTTAAGATGATAACCATAGTTTTGCATAACAATTAGCATTGTTTGATAACTTTGTTGACTCTTAGCCATTAATATAGGGTACCTATTAGATTTTATTCATAGTCTGATTGGCGCTGTGATTATTGCGCTTTGATATGACTAAATATCCAGGTATGGTAATTTGCTTTAAGGGTTAATGTTTAATCTCTTCTGTAATTATCTCAATTACTTTGATATGACAGAATACCCAGGTGTGTTTGTAATATTGGGGTCATTGTTTAATCTCTTCTAGTAATTATCTCAAGCATACCAAGGTGGTAGAGCCAGTTAAGTTCGACCGGGGAAGTACCACCGCCACTATTCTAGCGTGAAGCATTTCTTGCGTTTCGATGGAAGGATGTGGTTGCCGGCACACTTTTACATGAGGCGACCATCTC
>DWLI01004581.1:0-10751 GCA_018249915.1 Cecropterus dorantes dorantes
CCATGGGCGGCAGTGACCGCTTACCATCAGGTGGACTGCATGCTCGTTTGCTACTTCAATATTATATAAAAAAAAATATCAAAGCCGATGCATTGGCTACTTTCCTGCCGTTTCAAACTTCCATAGACGACGTTGAGTACCTTCCATCAGGTAGCCCGATTGCCTCATCATTTGTTTTATCCCTTAATAAAAACTTCTCCGTATGTATGTAGACATTTTTAATATCGAACAGAGTCGTCTCGGTTCAATTTCCCCTTCTTATACTAACCAACTGGGTTAACATGTTATGGCAAATGTATTTTAAATTCCCTGGAATGGGATCGACAAACTAATCTCGTTGAAGTCACAATAAACATACGTTGCCTTACGGGCCTATAAAGTGAATTACTTGTCCTAATATAATATTTATTTGCGTTCCGGTAATATTTTCCGATATTGCCTGCGAGCTTATTCTGTTTCAATACACGGTTGTATTTTGTCGAAGTATTATTTCCTTGGATTGGTTGTTGTGTTCCTCTTAGTGTTCCTGGTAAGTTTCTTAGCTTTATACTACGACTTTTGTCTTTCAGAATGCCTTCTGTAGCATGCCGTTTGATCTATGTTCCAAACGTATTTTTCGTATGCAACAGAACCTGTACTAAATTCTCTATTTGTTTGGTTTGTTCTACAAATTCGGTAATAAAAATATATAATTTGTTTGCCGTTTTAAATTCAATGGTTTTCTTTCCTCCTTGAGATTTGACAGAAATTCATTGTGCTGTGTGACACTTCGAAATTATAATAATGTTTAGTATTGAAGTGTTATTAAAGAACTTTTCTTAAAATTAAAACATTTTAAAAAAGGAATAACAATTGTCCGTAATTCAAACGAATTCAATTATAATACCAATGATAATACCAATAGACATGATATATTCATGCTATTAAATTTAAGAGAAAAGTATAACTACATAAGTTCTAGTGTACATTATTTTCGCACCATACATAACGGAATCTTGTGTATGGAACACTCCTGAGTTTTTTAATTTTTATATTGAATAGCATGATTACAATCTCGTATTTTAATAAATTACTAATTTTTTTACAATTGAAGTAGCTAACGAGCTTACAATTTAATGGTAAGTGGTCACTGCCACCCACGGACAACTGCAATCAACTTTATAAAACAAGGCTTCCATCTGAAGTCAATCACAAATGCATTGCTACAGCCGAAGAATAAGTTGGTCCTCATATAAAATAGACCCAGCCGCAACATTTCCACCGAAACGCAAGAACTACTTCACGCTAGAAATAGGCATAGCTGTGGTGCCTCCCAGATTAACCATTTCATTTTACCACATTGCAAAATTTCTTTATACGAGTACACTAGATCTTATATTTGTACGGTTACAAAGTTTTACTTTAATATTTATCCAAATTACGGTATATAAAATAATTATAGTTATTAGTATTGCTTAATTTCTTGTGTGTTTAATAGATATTCATGTATAACTTAATAGACATGCCTAAGCTTCGTATTACGTCGAATAATATAGAGATTTGGAACATGTGTTAGGGTACTTAGATCGTATGGACTCTAACAAAGCCTATTTATTAGATAACATATTGGAGATTCCGTAAGCCCGTACCCAAATACGTATCAAACAGAATTAGGATACTAATTGGAATTTCAGCTTTCATCCGATTAAGTAATTATCGTGTTGGTATTTACTTAAACATTTTGTATGTTAATAAGATTATCCATTCATTTATCTATCGGTTTTAAGGTCCACTGCTTTTAAGTTCGACAACTTACAGCAGAAAAAGGGTAAAAACAGTTCTTCGGATTGAAAAAAAAACATTACACTCAATAGAAGTTACCTTAAAATATGGGCCTCTTCTATGTGGATTTTTCCAATACTCGATGTACGCGGAATGTGTCGATGACAGCAGTGAGTGTTAATGTTGCACAGGAAGACACCGCTGCTCATTAACGAGATTATGTTCCTTCGTCACTTTAATATGTTACGGCGAAACTGTTTAGTTCGACGTGACCACGATCCATGTAACTGGCTCGAAATATCGGCAAAAAGAAATTCAAAAACCACATATCGTGAGTACAATCAATTCCGCGATAATATTAGTCTAGAATTATATATGTTCCTTAGTTGCTACCTACAACATTCACACGAAGAGAGGTATTGGTGCTATTCAAGACCGACATCTTAATCTTTGATTATAAGCGAGGGTTTCTTTTTGATTATTCTAATGTTATGATTTATTTATTTAATTATGTAACTTGTGTTTTGAGGATTAAGTTGAAACCCCGCGTATGAGTATTTTCTCGCTAATCACAATCTGCAAAAAAAACCTGACTGACTATAATAATTTAATATATTAGATCTTGCTTCTACTAAGCCACTAGATATTATTTTTATCCTAATTTTACATAAGTCAATAAGAATATTCTGCGAACGAATATTATCCTCAATCCCATTGATATTGCTCACTTCAGTCAAGTTTGCTTCCCAAGTTTTCTTCCACTCGAGTTGACTCGAGCACCCAAAAGGTGTCGCCACTCAATACACGAGTGTCGAAACTTCTGTTCCAGTAAAGTTTTCATTGTGTCCCGGTTGGATTAATACGTGAACTTCCCAAAGGGTTATCTAAGTTTTGGGGCCACGTTTCTATTAATTACCCAAGTTGGGGCGAAATCGATATTAATTAATTAAGAACTTAGTACGCCACGGGTTGGCGACGTTTGCCTAATTCAGTTCCGTCTGCGCGGATACGTAGCCTTTTGTATTCAAATTACATTTATTTTCCGCCAGTCGGATGAGTATTATATTAAAACTTGAGATTTAGTTCTAAGACAAAGGTGATTTACATAAATCGTGAATAATTTTTGCTTTTGTAATATATGTCTTTGAGAATAATAATAATTAATAGAACAATAATAATATACTTGCTTCGCATTTGATAGTATGAGCAGTACTTAGTGATATTTTTTCCTAACCTAAACGTAACGTAAACTTTGTAGCTTTGTGCTTTCATAACCTAACCTAAAGTAAGCGTTATAAAAGCACAAAGCTACAAAGTAAAAAATATTTTATTAGCACCTCGTCGTGGTTAGTTCCTAATCTCAACCAAACTGAAATACCAAAGTGTACAAAGTTTAGTATACAACCTCAACTAAACATATTTTACGTAAAACAATATTGAATAGTAATTTTGTAGTATAATTTTGAGGTTAATTAAAACAATCGTAGCAAATCACACCAGCGATTACGCCTTACGATTAGCTTTGAAGCCGCCAAGAAAAGTGTTTTACTTGAAAGCTAAATAATGACTTAGTGTGGCAATTACACAAAATCTGTTGCAATTAGTCATGCTTAAAAAATAACGGGGTTATTTTGAGAGGGCGTGAGAAGTGAGCACGCGAGAAAGCACTCGGTTTGCACCACTTTCGCTACGAAATTGACTGACTAAACGAAACTGTCCAATTAAGTCATTAAACGAAAATGACTGGTAATGAAAGTTTGAATAAATACACCTATTTCGCCGGTAATATCGAAGGAGGACGAAATAGGTCGCGTTTAAAGTCTGTTCGTGTCAAGTAATGTTTATGGACGCGATTACGTCGATGGATTAAGAGTTTATGTGGCAGAAAAGGAATGGTTTGAGCAATGCGGGTTTTTGCCAGTTAGGAGTAATACTGTTACAGGTATATTTTATACGATCAACATTTTCATGATCACGATCACGATAAGGTCCGCGTTCACGATCTTTATCAATTAATTATGATCCTTCAACTGTCTTTTCTCGGAGTGAGAATCGTTGTAGGTTGTCTGATAGATGTGATCTCATTACTACTTCTATTTATTAACCTCTGGAGGCATGTCGATCACCTAAGTATTTATTTTAATTTATTTATTTCAAACTTTATTTCTGTATAAACATCGTTTTGCTTCTAACATTTTCGTAGAGGCATTTTCTAAAAGATCAATATGCATATTATTTTGGAACGTATGATTCTCCGCGTACACAAATTTGAATAGCTTTTAAAAATATGTTTTATTCATGCATCGTTACGGTGGTAATGAAAAATTAATAACTTTAATATTCAACCGACTCGAACTCGTTATAAAAGCGAGAACAATTCACAAAGTCATATTTCGAGTCATAATAACGATTTAATATTGGAAGTTATGGTGTCTGGAACATATTTAAAAGCAAAGTTAATTTCGAACAAAGACGTCAGGCGTCAGACGTCTGACGTAGACGTCGGGCGTCACAGGTAAGTTCAATAAAGAGCGTGTCAGTTCGTCCACGGCCGTCACTCCGACACCGTAATAATATCGCCAGCCTGACACCCGCGCGTAAACTGGCAAAAACATACTGACTTTGACAATGTATGCCTTATGTCCTTACCATAAACATTATACCAGCGGCAAAAATAAGTTTGTGTAAGCATACCTGCGTTGCAAGTTGGACAGTTTGACGTCGAGTCGACTGTAAGTGGGAAACCGGAGTAATGTGACGTGGAATCCAACGTTCCGTTGTATATTTTTATCATGTTACAGCCAGTTCGTGTTATGGATTCATTCGTCAATTTTTAGGAGAGCATGAAAAAATGGTTATAACGTCACTATATTGTTTTATATGCGGATATTTCGACGCTACTACAACGATAAGGGATAGTTGAGACCTATGCATGAAATTTTACTTAAGAGTGCTCATATGAGCAAATGAGCGTTAAAATTATATTTAAGGTTTCATACCTTCCCCTACTGCTACTTAGTCCCCGAGGGGACTAAACAGAGGATGAACATCTGTTGTGTCATTAATACAAATCGTACCATAATAAACTACTACTTTCTTTATTCTGCCTTCTAAACTTAAGTATTTTAGCAAATTGTATGAACCAGTTGGTGTTCGTTACAAATTTAAAACCGCTAAGTTTCATACAAATTTGAAGGTCAATTATTATCGTGGTCGGCGGAAGGTCAATCAATATATATTATTTTAATCGATCACTGTCAATGGCTAAATAAGTGATTGATACCCGAAGACCGTTAAGCTTAAGTATTAGAAATGCTAATTTGTTGCTAAAACTTACGGATCCTGCCCAATGAACGTTATTCTAGGCCTAGATCATAATTGATTGTTTTCTTGTTGGTATAGCTATATATATTTCTAAAATCTAAATTTAAACTTGGCCTTTTCTCATTTCGAAGAAACGCTACACAGAAAGTCTTAGACTGGATAATTAATCTAAAATGTTTTATTATAAATGTGATGTTATTGATACTCGGGGTAATATAATGACAACGTAAGAGTTTTTTCTTTCTTCTTTTTTGACGAATTAATATAATAATTACATTATTACATGTTATGTTAGATAGACCGAGAATTCAGTAGCGATGATGACTATTTGTGATTTCATGTCTATATTACCTGCATATATTAATTTTTTTTTTATTATTTTATACAGATATGAAGACGCTCCTACTCGTATTAAATAATTTATCATTTTTATTTTCAGCTAGTGAATAGATCGTTATTAAACAAATATCGCTAATGAATGAGCAAAAAAGGCCTAAGTCCTATTAATTTAGATTCGTACCTCAAATGAAAAGTCGCAAAAAACGTTGAGAGCGGGCTTTCATAATTAATGTAATTATGAAATGTTGAGTTTGCGGCTCGCTGTATGATTTAAATGCTGATTTTTGTAGGATTTTCGTTGGTGTAATAATTAATCTGGTTAGGAGATACGCAGCATTATTTGTTTTTGGATAGATGAGTGTAAATCGTTATAATACAACTTTCTAAATCTCTAGAAATTTAAAAGTGCCTTTATAACATACCTCAAAGTGTACGAACTCGACAAAATGTACATATAAATGTCTAAACACTACATGGTAGACCAAATAGAAAATTAAATGATAGGCTCACTTTATTTCCATTAGTAGTGTAAGGAAAAAATGTAACAATTTGTAAGTGTCTCCGCATCTCTCCGCATCCGTTTAAAATCTAAAAAAATAAATATAGAATCAAAATTTAAAAAAAGCATTAAAACAGGAAAGTTTCATTGTACTCGTAACGTAACAAAAAATAAGCGGACAGAGATGAAAAATGTCATTTAATTATTATTGCCCGGCCCTTTGTCCAATAAAAATAATACATAAAATAACAATTTAAAACGTATCGTTGTCGTTTATCAATAACAGAAAGAGATTAAAGTGAATAATGGCACGGGGGGAAAAAATAAATTTTGTGCAAAACACTCACGCTGAAGCTTTAAAAATCGTCCTTTTGTTTACGACGCAATGAATTTCGTATTTCAGACACCTGCCTGGAACGCTGGGTGTCGCTTTGTTTCCCGTGAATAATTCTCGCCACTGATGCCGCTTTTATCGGTGTAATTCGCTAAAATGAAACAGGTTAGATGTAATTGATAAATGGTGTCGGTCCTCGCCACAATACACGGCTAATATCTACCGAATTTTTAACTCCACTCGCTCCGTGGTTTTTTAAATCTCATTGGTAGCCGTCCATGAAAAAGATTCGAAATGGGCTCCATCGGTAAAAGGTTCCACGTGAACCGATATGTCTCTTAGCGAGATAGCTTTTACCCAGCGGATATAGATCTGGTATACGTTGAACGAACCAATCCAATCCCGTTCAAATGAACTGACGTTTGACAAAGTCAGCGTTCATAGCGCTAAAACTAAATTTGTATCATACAGCCGTCTATTTTTGAAGTATGGCTAGTTGTCCTCTAAATTATTAATGACATCGTTACACCGGCAAACGCTTTTAGCCGTTTGCTCGATAATCGAATACATAAATCACAATAAAACTCACAGCAGGGCGACGCCATTGCTCCTAATTTATGGGTCTGATGTATCCAGGGCAGACCTCTTCCGTTGAAACTGAATGGTGATATACGAGGACACACGAGGTACTTCGAGAGAAGTGGGTTCCTAATTTATATATGTAATATAATAAAGTCAAGAAGGGTCGGAATTTCGGGTTGCCTTTGTATTTTCTACGCTAGTTGACTCCGTTTATAGATAGTTATTTCCAAATAATTTTATTTTATGTAAGGAAACCCCAAATGTATTTTTTTCGCAGCGTACCAATTGTATTTAAATATCTTAGTTGTAGTAGCATTGTTTCGGAGAAATGTCTTAATCCATCTGTCCGGTGGGTTCGTGTTTCTCGGCCAGACGCAAACTTAGATCTAAATATCTCGGCTATTCTTGTCACGTAGATTAGATTTGTTAACCGATAAATGTAATACGGATAATATTTATTGCACGAATAATAAATGTTTACGTAAACTTTAATTTTAGGATACCTGCTTGAGAATATAACTCAACCCGCCCATAAAATATGAATGCCTTTATTCCACTAAAGTTCTTCAAATAAAAAAAATAGAAAGATTGTATATGGAATGTACACATAATGCTTAAAATTTAACATTTAGTGAATTTTATTCGAAATATCTAAAAAATATATTGAGATCTTATTGGTCCCAATCGTTTGTAAATTTTCGCTTAAAAGTTAAAAGGGTTCTTAGACTGAAATAAATATACTGCATAATTAATTTTCAACGAGTAGGGTTAAGTCAATAAATCTAGTCCCTTTTAGAAAAAAGTAAGCGGTGAAAGGACCCAGTAACATAAATAAAGGGCCTGGAGTTGCTCCGTTCGCACCGTAGGGCTGTATAAAAGGGTTTACTATAACTAAATTAAAGTAAAATTTCCGCATATAATATAATTTCTCTTTAAAACCAAATGAGCATACGAGTACAGTTATTTTTATATCAAGTGATTAGATTACATAAAAGCTTGTGAGGATAATAATTCAAATATATCTATTTAAAGATATCTTATTTAAAGGCAATACATGTGTTGTCACTTTAATGTAATTAGCTCTACTCTTTGCATATTAAATTACACTATTGAACTTTGTACATAGAAGAACTATGTATCATTCTAATAATAAAAATATGAAAGTTTGTGAGAATTTATGTGTGTTTGTAGCTCTCATTCAAAACTACGGATACATACATACTGATCGGATTTAGTACAAATTTAGCACAAAGATAGTTTATGACCTGACACATCCATTATACTCATTAGCGTGAACAAGACTAGCGGAGCCGCAGGAATGACATAGTAAATAAATAAATACTTTATAAACTTTTGGGTGTACCAATATAATAACAGATAGTATTATAAAAATATATATGTTACTTACCTAGAAAACGTAAAGAATTGAAGACTTTAACCAAGAAACCTAAGAAAGAAACAATCTTGTTTATCACGTCTCATTCTAAGATAGACATCAAAAGACGCCGTGATGTTCCGTTTCTTTCACACAAAATTTCAATCAACTCACTTAAATTACTTTTAATTTCTAGAATTCTAAATTCAATCAATTAGTACCGTCTAATAGAAGCAGCAGTTAGCGATGCTGTTCTTTTCTGTAAGGTCGATTACAAAACATTCATAAGTTGTAATCACTTACAATTAAGGTGATTACATGAGTCTTTGGTATTGATTTTTCATTAATTTTTTATCATACTGATGTAGCGAATGAGCATGCAGTCTGCCTAATGGTAAATGGTGACTTAAGCCATGGAAATCTATTAACAACTTTATATAGAACAGGGGTTTCATCTAAAGTCGACGCGTTGCTACTCCCGAGGACTAATCTTAGTCTTCGGCGACCATCTTATCGCCTAATATGTAAGTGAGCTGGCAGACACTCCCTTCCATCCAAATGCAACTGCTTCTTGCTTTGACATTAAATTTTATACTATAAAATAAAAATATGTATCAAAAAAATACTGTTAAAACAATTGTAGTGAGGACACGCATTTTTTATAAATATGTATTTTCATATACTATTTTTAAGCCATAGAATTATAGGAGTTCGACAAAATAAAAATGGTTGTATGCGAGAGCTGTAAATCGTTGTAACCTCTTTCAGATTAAATGTCGACGACCTCACGGAGCCAACCGCGCAATTTGAACCGCTCTATATTTATGTTACAGCGTCCCTTTCAACGCTACATTTTTGCTACGCTTTACGTTCAATACCAAAGTGATGGACTCAGGTATATAGCTTAGTTCATTAATTACTATTGCAATATATATGGTTTGAAAATTTTAGCTCTTTTTGAAATTGAAGCAGAACGAGTATGCTGTTCATAGAACTTAAAAACACCAGTACAGCGCGATTGTCATTCTTATTTCGTGAAGCATTTTTGGCGTGTCTGTAGAATGGTATGGATGCCGGCATTACATAAGAAGCAATGTCCTTAGGAGTTGCGACGAATCTGGTATCGGCTTCAGGTCTATAGAATAATTTAACCTCTGTTCTATATGGAGACGTAACGGGTCTCCAAGGCGGCAGGGCCGGCCTACTATATGGCGAACATGACGGCCGCTCCAGGCGCCAAGTCTCGGAGGGGCCACCCGACACGTCTATAGCGGCGCATTTTTTTTCTCGGCGCTACATTTAGCGAGCAACAGTATATTTAAATTTCGACAATTTCTTATCGACACAGATATATAGATATCAAGGGGGCGCAAAAACTAAATCTTGCTTCATTCTAAGACTTGCCTCGACTCGGCACTTCGTGACAGTGACCTTTTACTCCTTGAAGCAATGCATTATAACTAATTGCAAGTAGTCACTGCAGCCTGAAGACTAAGTAATGTTTCATATAAACGTCTCTTTCTATCCAATGACATAACAACATATTGAGAAAACGGTAATGCTTTAGACTGTTGTAATAAGGCTTACTCGAGGGCCACGAAAAATTTCAAGCTATGTATTTATCTAATCTTATAAGGCAATGAAATATACCGTTCGACGACACGCGTGGCGGAGCGGTTACCATACTGGTCTAATAGGCAGTGGGTTCCAGGGTGGATCCCCGGCCAGACAAACATCTGAATGATGAGCTTAGATTCTGTTGTGGTTGTGCTGTGTTTGGATATTCGTCTAAGTGTGTCTACGGTATTCACGACAAAGGAAAAAATACCAGTGTAAGGCTATGAATTTAGAAAACGTTTTTGAACATTGCTGCAAATTGTAGCAAAATTTGCAAAAAAATGTTTAATGGTGATGCTAGAAGTGTCAAGGGAATGTTTCGTGACTGAGAGTTTATTGTATTAAGGCTTTGATGTGGTTGGGGTGCTTCTAGTAAAATTACGAAATGTTCTATCTCTTAATATTCGCATGTATTAACAAGAAACATTACATTTATGTAAATTTCTCATAACCTGACATTGTTAGAAACACATACATAGAAGAACATAGTTTCGTCGTCGTGATCTAGCGAAGTATGTTGAGCGCCCACTTCGAGACTATGTACTATGTACTAAACCAACATATTATATTTGAATATTTTTTTACTTTTCAGTGATATCAGTGATATTTTTTGATATTTTTTTATTACTCAGTTAATACTATAGTTAATATGTCAAATAAAACTAATGTTATATGTAAATTAAATAGCATGCAAATGTGGATTTAATACATGTTACTCTACAAAATTTATTCTGGACATAATATACGGTGGTAATATCAAGTGGTACGGTTTTGCCGTGCACCTGAGACCTCCATATTAAAATACATTTTATATGGGTTTTTACGTTAATTAGTTGAAATATGTTTTAAAATCCTTACTAATATTATAAATGCGAAAGTAACTCTGTCTGTCTGTCTGTCTGTCTGTCTGTCTGTCTGTC
>DWLI01004582.1:0-10750 GCA_018249915.1 Cecropterus dorantes dorantes
TAGTTTTTGAGCCATTTCAAAACAAACATACAAAAATACAAAAATACGCAGGTTTCCTCTTTATAATATTAGTATAGATTGACTGAAAAAATAATATGACAATTTTTAACATCAATATTAATGTTTTTACAACGATATAACTGAAATCTTTCGGACATCACATTTTGCGGTGGTTCCGCGTAACTCCAACCTCAAAAACTGGAACTAAACTAGGTCGAATTACATAAACCTCAGGTGATCTCCGCTGAGCGTCATTACTTTCAACGTTTGGTGAGAGAAGAAATAAAGTTAAAAAGAGAAGAGAGTTTTAAGTTAGCGGAAACGTGGATCCAATGGTCAGTTTATAATAATGTCAAATAGTGTAGGTTGATGCGTAAAGATACAGTTAGTGTTGTGTATCGTATGGTGTGATATGGAACCTAAAAAAGAAAGAAACAACGAACTAGACATAAGATAGATTAATATACCACTCGTGCATGATAATGGTTTCGTCCCGCCAATGCAGTTTTGCCGTGACCACGATCTATGCAATTGCCTCGAAATATCGACAGAAAAAAACAACTTATCTTGAGTACCCATTACTTATGAAGGTGTAAATTTGTGACTCTGTCGCTATAACTACTGTCAGGATTAGGCTGAAATTTGACACAGAGATTTATGACCTCGATTAATGCATAGATACTTTGCTGTGGTAAATGAGACCGAGGCGGGCAGAGCTGCGGAATGATCTAGTATTATCATACTTTAAAATCATATAACCTGAACATGTTGTACCACGTACTAGTTCCCATTTATTGTCACTTCCTATTCCCCAGTTTTATCGCATTCTACTTTATCACAGAACTGTTTCAAACCTCTTACATTGAAGCTAACACTTAACGGAGCTCACACCGAGAAGTTGTATTTTAGAGCTAATCCAATTACTGAGACGCTGTAGACCAGTTCATACTAGGAGACAATTAAACTTGCTTCATCGTTAATAACCTTACATGAACGTTGTATGACCCAAGCAGAAAAAAAAATTTTTCAGAACAAATAATATAGTAGAAGGAAATACAAATTAGTAATAAAATATACAGCAAAAAAAAATAATGAACAGAATAACTTAAACTGTTAAAACTTCCAAACTGTTAACTTCAGCATAGTAAGAACTCTGAAGTACCAACGGACCTGTGATTAAGAAAACGTTACTGAATCGATCGCGTACGCGGAAATAACCTGGTGTTATGTGAAAAAGGAATTATTTCTATTCTTTAATTGTCGTTTTCAATGAACCGTAAAAGAGAACTAAAGATCCCACTTAGAATCGAAGCGTAAGCTCAAGACTTACTGTGGAAAGTTGTCCCGTTGTGGTGTTTTAGTGCTAATCCAATTACTGACTGCGAAAACTGCCTGGCGTGTCCGTATAGTGGGACTGCGGTGATTTACAGTTTCTTTAATAATATGAATGTCTCCTTTCTGTAGATTGCGAAAGTAATTAATATTTATCACTTGAAATTTTTCATTTCGTATTTCTCGTCTAGGTCTTTCGTAGTGTCTTTTATTATTGATTTAATGTAGCAAACGAGTATGCAGTGCACCTGATGGTAAGTGGCTATCGCCGATATGGAGATCTGTAACTTCATACAAAAAAATGTTTCTATCTAAAGTCGATCCTAAAGGTTTTGAAACTCTCGTGGACTAAAATGGTAGCCTCATATAAATGAGGGTTATACAGAAACGAAGAAACAGCTTCACGCTAGAAATTGGTGTGACGGTGATACCTCCCCGCTCGAACTACTAGTTCTGCCACCAAGCCAATAGAATTGTTCTATAGTATATATTTCAGGAAAAACAATTTACTATTTCAATCTTGAAAATAAATAAAATATTTCCAAAAAAAGCAAATAGGTACAGTCGAATGGAGAACCATTTTCCTTTTTTGAAATCAATTAAAAAGACTGGACTTCTAGTGAAGATCCGCAACAGATGCATTAATATCGCTAATTTCGATTCTGCAAACTGAATCGATTCTATTGATATGTCATTTGTCATAATCCATCAAGTCGTTTAAGCTATAGTGCGTGTCAAAGAAATCTATATATACATAAATGAAACATATATAGCGAGCAAAACAATACACATCGAGCGTATGGCTCGAAAGACATACCCCTTCTTCTGATGTAGTCAAGAAAAAAAATGTTCAGAAACCGTAACTCTGCAGGCAAAACGTAAAGAAACGTGCAACATTCTAAATTTTATTGTCAACATAATTTTAACCTTAAAATGTATTGAACAACATTTTAACTAGGTAATCGAAGCTGCTTTCATTCTGTATCAAATTAAATACAAACAAAGTAAAACAACATCTTAACTAAGCCAATAAAAAAGACATAGGTAACGGATTTGAATTCATTAACCGAGTTCCTTATAAAGAATGGCCGCTCGGTAATTAACCCAGCATCTCGGTTAAACGGTACGCAAATTAAAATTAATTATTCTGTTTACACTGAACTCAACCTACATACGACTCTACTAGTACATATAGAGCTACGCATGTCATAGAGTGCTAATACCATAAATAAAATAGCAGGTCAAGTGCGAGTCGGACTCACGCACGAAAGGATTCGTACCATGGCAATAGAAATACATCATCTCTGAAAATTTCAACTTTCTAGCTATTACGTTTCTTAAGATGACCCTGTGACGATAAGCCTATGACGGACAGACGGACAGCAGGGATTAGTAACAGGGTCGCTTTTTAAAAGATGAAGCTTAAACATTTAAGGTTAGTCCGCCAATAGTTCGTAGTGATAAAAAAATATTAACTACAACTTTTTTATAATAAAGTCCTTATAACTGGGATAGATCTAAAGTATATATCGCACTTCTTACTCTGAAATAAGAAAAACAAACTTTGAGTCAACTTGCGTTAAATGTTTTTACTCGCGTTAACGGCCAAAGACCGTTTAAAAAAAAACGCACTAAACTTTAGCCACTAATGGACACCCATCCAACTTCTAAACGCTAGTCTTTACTTTACAGTTTTCCTACGATGCATAAAAAATGCGGAACTGTGCACGTTACGATATAATAAGCTAGCGTGTACCTAGTTCATTATTCCATCAGCGTACAGTCTATTCCCATTCATAATCTAGGGGATAATAGTCACTTCTTACGTACATGGCGCGGTCGCCTGGACAGCTCAGCGGTGAGATTCCCACGGGAGCATCGATAAACCACCTCCACATCTGCCATTAGATCGTATCTGGCTCTGAATTGAAAACCTATTCCACTAAACGATCCGTCGATACATTCAAATCGCTGTATTATTATAATCAGGTCAGATTTTGATCCCTATTCTTACTATTATTTTATTATGAAAATAATAACTGTCTAGTACGTGATGTAGATTATGTTTAAGTGTTTTTTACGCGATAAAAGTAATAAATGTTTGTGCACTTATTTTAGGTCTTCTAAAATATGCCTATTTAGGCTCTTTTCATAAAGATCAAATAACAAGCGAGAATACAATACATCTGATGGTAAGTGGTCACGTGGTCAAGTAGTGTTGATGAGACAGGAATGTATCCTAATGTGAATAACGGGAACATTGTTGCTATAAAAACTAACTAAGAACACAATTGTACCTGCTTCATCTCCATTTAACGAGAACACAGCTGTACCCTTAGTACGAGATTATCTTGTTTCCTCAAAACAATCATTGTTTATGTTTTCGTATATCATTTTACAGTACATTGATATGGCCGAGAACGAAAACATAAACTGAAGTGTACGTTGCAATGAGCAAAAACGTAAACAATTATTGTTTTCCGGATACAAGATAAACTCGTACTGGTACTGTTTACGAGTGGTTTAGCGGGAATATCACAATTTTGTTTGATTCTAGTATGTCTTGTGATGTACGAGATCTCAGCCGAAATAACATATATTTTCCAGGAAGGTTCTAGTCTTAGTATAGTACGAAATCGCGGTGCTACGACTCTTTTATTTACCCTTCATTGAAATCTATACACTCACACAAACGTGACACATTGAAATCTATACTCTCACACAAATATTAAGTGAAAATGATCGTTATTCAATTCGTAAACCAAACATCAGATATAGCAGCAGTTTTATAATGTTGTTATACAATAGAAATAAGTGTGTCAGTACTAGAGCAGTGATAGCCGAATGGTTGAAACTCGGTCTCTCAATCAGAAGTCCGAGGTTCAAATTCCAGGCACGTACCACTGATTTTTCTAAAATTATGTGCGTATTAGAAGTTAATTATCACTGCTTTATGGTGAATGAAAACATCGTGAGGAAATCTACACATCTGAGAGTTCTTTAAAAGTTATTAAAGGTGTGTGAAGTCTACCAATTCGCACTTGACCAGCGCAGTGACTATGGCCTCAAACTCTCTCAATGTGGGAGAAGACCCGTGCCAGCAGTGGGACAGTAATGGATTGACGGACGGAATGACACATGTACCTATACAATTTAAAGCAAATATGAACCTGAATTTCTACTTCAGGCGGTAGTTAACCTGTAAACATTCAGAACGCTGTAAATAAATGAAATCAATGCTGAATTGGCTTGGACAAAAGATTCAAAAAATATGAGTAATTAAATATTCGTTTCTAAATTTTTATGTTTCATCTTCATTTCAGTCCCTTATGACTATTTACAATTGAAAAAGTTGATGTTTTGTTCGCCACGGACAACGATATGGACTTTATTTGAGAAATTGTGGAAAATCACACATCGACTAAACTAAGATAAGCCAAGTACCTACTATATATTTTTAAATTCTTACATCATTTGGAAGAGCGGAAAACCTAAATTATCAAACCAAATGACTTAAAAAACCCGATGACTTAAACTGAAGTTAGGGAACGAGTTTTTATGTAAAAGGGTATTATTTATTACAGATTTAATGTTTCGTCGCCATTTTACTGCTCCACGACTTTTTAAAATTGTAAAAATTCATTTGTTTGTGGCCTTTATGAATTGGAAATGATAAAGAAAGGATTTTATGAAAAGTCGCGTTTCGACTTAGTTTTGTGTTATTAATTTTAAAACTTATTAATTTTAAATACATTATTCAGTCATACTTATGAAAATTACCACAAAGAACTTTTACCAGTGAAGTATTCAATACTACACACAGCTATTAAGATCACTTAGAAGAAGAAGCACTAAATTTATCCGCCACACAATTGGATTTAATGGTGCGTTAGAAATTGAACCCGAAATATCAAGCGTGAAAATATCCATGCCGTTAAATATAATAGGTTTCAGTAAAGCTGACTGACAGACACGTTACGTCTTAAGTGTGTGGATCTAAATTATGTCATTGCAGTCTCACTCACGTAGTGAAACTTCGTCTCTCTCTCTCTCTCTCTCTCTATTATCGCCCTTATTTCATTATGAACGCATGATTTTCCCTCTGAAAATGAGTCTTCCTTCAATATGTAGAGTTTAGGCCATAATCCACCATGACTTCTCATGCCTTTCAGAACATTTTTTATAGTATCGAAGTACAAACGACCGTGGAATGTATGGAACATTAGTAAGCAATTTAATCTAGAACAGAAGGTGTATCTGATGTCAATTACAGGTGCGATTCTACTCCCGAGGATTAAGATGGTCGTTTTACAAAAGCGACCCAATAACTACACTCTCCATCGAAATACGAAAACTGCTTCACGCTTGAAATAAGCATCGCGGTGGTACCTTCCCCCTCAAACCACACTCGTTTTACCACTTTACAAAAAACTCATGTTTTTCAAAAGCAAACTCATGTATCAGGAATGTAGGTTGACTTATGATGGCCGTTACGCATGTTAAAATTTCGAATACAAACATGATTCGGTAAATTGAATATTAACTCCGAACTCCCTATATCAGAGACTGAAATTTACACTACTAGGTTATTACCATTTGCTTCTCTTGTTTAGGAATTTGCTATAAAAAACCTATCGTTTCTAGCTAATCAAAACTGTTTATTTTAGTAAAATTCAAATGATGTTAAACAGTCCAGATGCTAAAGATATCTTACAAATAATGAAGCAGACCGTATTTCAGTATTTACAGTACAAAACTGATTTTAAGAATCCCAAACGTTGTTTCACGAAGCTTGTTCTAACCGACATAATGTAGTGTATGCATAATGATGAAGTAAATAAAGTTTCCAGCGTTCTCAGAACAGCTTATTATAACGAATTTTTCGCCGACGGCCTTGTCCCAGAATGGATGTTTCCTTCAGCGTTCAACGTTCCGTTTGCGATGTTGGAAACTCCTCATTACCCTAAATATCTTATTTGCTTATCCAGAAAGGAATTGTTGACGTTTACAAAAACATTCAGTTTAATTAACATGTTTTGTTTTTCATAAGTGGTAAACTCACACTTTTGTTTATACATTTATTTGGTTTCGCAATCTTAGTTACCTGTTTCTTGTCTCACCCAAACAATGTTCAAGAAATTATAATTAACATATTTATATGTGAGATTATGTATATGTGAGAAAATACAGATTATTATTGTTCAATTTCATTTCTTACTATTTGTGAGATTGCGTAGTATCTTTTTCAGATATCTTTTTTTTTGTAAGAGATTAAAGTATCAGCTAAGCATTCAGTCGCCCTATCGCAAGCGGTCACTGCCGCCCATAAACTACTCCTGATGACTAATTTGGACACCTCTTATTTAAGTAATCAATGCCTTTGCACGTTAAAATATTGAGATGATGGTTTAAAAATCTGTAAAAAGTGTTTCATAACTACTGAAACACAAATAACACTAAGTCAGTGTACATTGTAGTACTTCTGTTTGTTTTGAAACACTTTTTGAACTCAGGTCATCATGTCAGTTAATAGTTAGATAGAAATATTTTTTTAAATATAGTAAAACATATTATATAGTAAGTTTTTTCAAGAACGACGCGTAAAAATACGATGCACTGTGAGAAATTTCACCGAAAACCACGCCTATTAGCCACTACTCATGAAATGGAGAATTTCCAAGAACATTCAAATTGCCGAGAATTTTAAATCCAAGAATATAATTTAAATGATTTTATTTATAAACGACTCCGTTTTACTAAGCGCGATTTTTTTACTGAAATGTACAAATTATACGGCGGTAGTTCCACTAATCCCCGCTACAGACACACAGCGCTGCCGGCGAGAGAAATGGCTCATTTATTCAGCCCGTTGTTAATGGTAAGGGAAATCACGCACTTAAGTGCGCATTAGCTTTTTTCTATGAAGCCGAGAGCCTTGAGAGAAGGGGAGCGCCAAAGGAACTAACACTTAGCACTTATACGACTATACAGTGTTGCGTAATGCTGGTACGCTTCCTTACACCGTTTAAGTGCTGAGAAGTTTACAATAAAAACGACATACATACATCTCATAAGAAAATAGTGCATAATGGTTGTTTTTCTCTTATTTATTCCTAAAATTACTAAACGATTTGTTTTATAAATGATCGATGATATCAAATATTTTAATGGCAGAACTATAATAATAATAACAGACGATTACATAAAGACGACAAACCCGCTGTGATTCTTGCTGGGTTTTATCAGTTGATGTCGTATTCCGATCTACCTGTGAGAAATGTTGTAACTATTTATAAGTGCCCCTGTGGGCCTATGCAATAATAAAGACATTTCATTTAATAAATGGTATACCAACGAATGTTTCAATAACAAAACTTTATTCTCGATGAAAAAAGATACTCCCACGATAAAATCAACACGGCATGTCAAAGTATCCCTTAAGTATTTCCAAATCAACTTCAATTTACGGGACAGGAAGCGCTTCGATTTAAAAGTTATTTCCAATGTTTGCGTATCTGAATTGTAAGTATGTAGAGCTCGGGTAATGTTGTTTATACGTGCCGAATTCGCTTTGGAACTGTTCAACCGATTCCCCAAATACCTCCTAACTCTCAAACAAGAATTTCGAACGTGAGCTCCACGTTGACGGCCCCGGTGTAAGCCGCCTCGGAATAAAAACATTGGACAGAATGTTCATCTTGCAAGTAACTTCATTTGTTTAGACTGATCGTATAGCTATGCTTTATTGAAATAACGTGCAGAAGAACGTTTTAGCATTATCTACGTAATTGTTACCTATGCAAGCAACAATGATTTGGAAAACAGAATTTATTTAGTTTGGTTTCATGACACATGACATATTATATTTGATGATATCGACCAACCATTGAGAAAATTTATATTTAAATAATCTCATAATATTATCTGCTAAATAAAATAACATTTGTACGTAAATCAGGTTCAAGTGTTTTGGTTGTAATGTCGTGCGAATACAAATTATTTCTAGGTTTTCTATATTCTAAGGGCGTCACTTTATTTGCATTACAGTCTTTCCAGCGGT
This sequence comes from Cecropterus dorantes dorantes, assembly GCA_018249915.1. NCBI lineage: Eukaryota > Metazoa > Arthropoda > Insecta > Lepidoptera > Hesperiidae > Cecropterus > Cecropterus dorantes. The sequence goes on from DWLI01004582.1 coordinate 8,393, forward strand.
TTCAGACTACGTAAACAACTTTAACCGAAGCCTGACAGACATGAGACGACTTTAAAATAATCGGCTTTTAAGCGACCGCGCGATACAAGCGTGCTCTTCGTGACGTCACTGATATTAGGGGTGACATTTTAATATGTATCATATTAAAAAGGATTTTAAAGCGTTTATTATTCTATATTTCTGCAATATTATTTATTTACTACTTGTAACTACATTGTAACTATAAAAAACTAATAATACAGCCATTTTCATACAATGGGCTATAATTTAATCGAATTTCAATAAAACGTCAAAATAAAATACTTGGTTGACTAATATTGTTAAATGCATATAATGGTAAAATATTTAATAGAGAGTATATTTATATAGTTGTGTAAATTAATACTAAACACCAGCAATTACCCGCAGGACCGCTCGTGTCACAATTTACCACGATAAAAGTATTATATTTATTAATCAGGTCATATACTACTATTATGTGTCCCAAATTTCAACCAACGTGAAAGAGTAACAATTGTACCAATATCAAACTGTCACCTTTATAATATTAAATTAATATGGTTTTTAATTATGTATTGCGTGATATAGTGGAGATAATATAAAGTAGACTCCTGCACGAGTGCGGCGCGACACGAGAAGACAACACGACATTAGAATGTAATGAGGGCGCGATCGAATCCTATACAGCTTACAGCCCTTATTATAGCCAAAAGGTTATTAAAATAATAATAACCTATTTAGAATTTATGTATCTTATAAAATATGACTGTTCTTGTATTAACGTTAATCCACGGTAACAATCCGTGGATTGTCACCGTGGATTAACACTGACAATAAAATCTGCAAAAAAGTGTGGCATTTAAGAGGTTCCAGCAATTATTGTTACAAGCGACAACAATAACAATGTTGGCGACAACGATACTTACGACAAAGTTGATCACAATAACGAAAACATATTTATCGAAAGAGATATATATTCCTCATAAAAAGTTGTTTAATTTTTCAGACAGACTGAAATGCTAAAAAAATAAACAAAATCTAAATCTCAAATATGTTGACGTCTACACGTTACTTACAAAATGTACAATCATTCAGTATCCCAACTCGGATATCTATACTGAAACTTTGTATTACAGCATATTAGTAATTTTATAGTCACAGAACCTTCTGGAAACGTTAGTAAAGTGCTAAGTGCATTAGAGTGACTGTTAGCCAAGTGATTACCCTGAAAACGGATGTAAGCAGTACTGGATAAGGAGAGCCGCAGATCGGGCTCAGTAGTGCGCCTTGGGGGAGGCCTAGCAGTGGACTAATGCGGGCTGATGATGGGGATGATTATGATAGCACACCGATGGGTTAACGCCTATTATAGTAGTTAGCTGTAGACAGTTTAGATCTGAGTTAACAAATCGGTAAACTTTTGATTCATGAAAGCTTATATAAATAAAAACATCTCGTGATGTAATGGATGAGCGGAACACCCACGCGACTCGACACGGAGACAGCGCGACGTTTGACCGACCGCAATGAGAGCGGTGAATCACGCGCTATACGAGGCACGAGTCTATTGCAAGACACTACTGCATCTGATGTCTAAATTAATTGCACTTTGTGTTCTGTAACATCAAAGACTGCTGATGAAAGAATGAGGCTCTATTAATTTTCATTAAATTCACTGACCTCATCATGATAATCAAAATGATCAGCATGAAATGTTTCAGTTAATATATTAGCAGGTCCGTAAATTTGATAAATGTTTTGAAAAGAACACATTCTGATTACGCTTATTCACAGCGACATTTTCCATCTAAAAATAAACATGTTGATTCTTAGAATTTTCGCTAACATCTATTTTTATCTTTTAAAACGGTAAGGATTCTCGGTAAGGATAAGTACTTAGGTCATCATCACCCACGCTTTTCGTGTTCCAGTCAGATACTAATATTGCTTTTTCAATGATTGTGAAGCAACTGAGTAACATTTAATTTTTTCTATAATTTACAGTCCGGCCTAAACATATAACTACAGCATACCAAAATGACCGAGAAAATTTAAGAAAAGAAGAAACATTAATTATTATTAGCAATAATTTATCAATAACCGGATTATTTTCGCCCGCTTCGATCACATTTACCACGCTACTGAATGTGCCATGTATTAATCCAGGTCACAAGCTATCGGTGCTCCGCCTAGTTTCAGCGAAATCTGACCATTAGTTTTTGCGTGCTTCCATCCAAGTAAGCGGCTAGGCCCACCGCGCCATCTAGTCTTATAACTAAATGCGACCATACATACCGCCTTCCTTCCCGAGGTCGCTTGGTTGGATGGTTTGAGCTCCCACTCTTGCAAACCGCAACT
>DWLI01004583.1:0-10750 GCA_018249915.1 Cecropterus dorantes dorantes
GATAGAAAAAGGTTTAAATACAAATTGGTGTAATACGGCAACAGTATGTTTCATTTAAATTATCAGGTTTAAGTGAGATTTACTCTTGCTATACCTCCAACGAATAATATTATATCGAACTTTGAGAACCATTTCATCAGTTAATCAATTAGGAATCAATCATTTATTAAAATTATGGTGATTTATTATTCACGCTTTACGTAATATCAACGTCAGGATTATTGCGCGTGCGCGCGACATTCCCGCTCTAAGTCTGTTCAGCGACTATCGTAAATTGATGTAAATACAACGTTGCCAACTTAATCAATCTTTTTTCCCTTTATAAATAATTTAAAATAAAATTAAGTAAAATGAAGCCGTATCTTCTTAACCTCTATACCACTTTCAAAATGCATATTATTTTATGGCATTTCTTAATTTTCTTTTAAATTATTTCATATCTATTGTATTTCATCCATTCGCCGAATCTTGTGACCTTTAGGGTAGTATGTATGAAAAGTTATTAGGCCAAACTTAAGATTTACGTGGAGTTTAGTATCTGAAATACCCCTAATTATCTGTAAACTGTTTTACTTCTCTGTAAAAGTAAAGTAGTTTTTTACCTTAAAATAGTGGAAATAGTGGAAAAACTGGGTTACACCGTTGGACATGCGCGTTTCTGCTACCATCTGGGAGGGTGCGTGGCGTTTGCTGGGTCAACGACCCAGACTGCAGTGCGGGGGGGTTGGTACCCGTAGGCCGTAGTACTAGGCTAGTACTACGCCGTATCGTTTGTTGTAGAGTTTATACTTTGCATGCATTAGTGTGAGTGTTATTCCTGGAAAGCGCTCAGTATTGTTTATGCTCGTTTGTCCTAAGTGGTCGTTATCGTGTAAATGTTTTACAAAATGACAGAACATATTGTACAGTACGACGTAGACATATATTGAATAAATTTAAACTGAACTTTTGTACGAATTTTAACTTAACCTAAATATAAAATGTAAACATAAAAAAGATTAGAAAAAATCTTTTAAATGTAGGTTAGTACTTAATTTGTACTAAGCACAAATAAGGAAAATCATTTTTACTTTGGAAAATTCTTAACCCCGACGAAAAATGGGGGTGTTAATGGCGATGATTTTATCTAAATTTTGTAGTATGCTCAAATGGTTGCATAAAATATTATTTATTGAGCATTCCTTGTGCATTTAATTGTGAAATTCGCAAAAGTAAAGGTTTTTTCAAAACTTTGAAGTAGTTAAAGGGTAAATTAACTACTAAAACATAACAAAACTCTATAAATAACTATTCCGATACGTTTATAATCGAATTATATATTGTTCATTGCATTCCCTAGTTTAGTGATGTCCAATGCACGGAAGATGTATGTTAAATTTATTTTGTTATTGTTACAATGATTTATTTATTAACATTTAGATGAATAAAGTATGATGAATACCCAGATTTTCTCATTTTAATTTAGATATAGATACTCCAGACAACATAACAAATCTGGATTCTTTAGGGCTCAAGTCGTGTTTGTGAGTACGTTCAGAGGGTTAACTTGTATCGCCATCACAACCATCTATAATTTAAACGGCGGACGGCATATAAAGCATATTGCGTGCATATAAAGGTATTATGTGATCAGGAGATAATTCGAATATTCGAACACATCTTTCGGTTTTTTCTGCAACAGTGTTCTTCAGCGGAGTTACGGACTCTGGGTGACTTTAACGCTTTGCTAAAAATACTCATGGTTTTGGTATAAAGGTATCTCTTTGGCATAAAGGTTTCGCTAGGGATCCTGATGTTTCATACTGTTTTACTACGTATCTTGGCAAGTTTTTCTTCGCAAATTTTTAACCCATAGGATATCTTTGGATCATTGACGATTCGTATTATTCATTTCTGCACAGAGTCAAATGGATTATGTTGGCTTATGGTGCCTCCTGTTCAACTATGAGCAGTTGTATGTGTCACTTATGTCTTATATAAAAAAGGAGTTGCCCTGCAGTGTAGTGCTGCTTGCGTCTGTTTATGACGCCCAGCTTCTTCGATCTTGGTTTTAACGTCTAGAGTCGCGATCAATGGTGGGCAAAGTGCGATATAACTATGATGTTGTGAGTTTCTAACGAATGAGACATCTTTAGCGGCAAATGCGCGACATAAGTTCCTTTTGCGTGAGATACCGACTCACCAATAATTTTTTGAGGAACTGTTTGACCTGGTGTCCACGTAACCCTTTTTCCATTAAGATAAAGTTCCATCCAAATTAATTGGACGTCTGGCAAATTGTATAATGGCACATGCTTTATATCTCAACTAGTAGATAGGGACCCTATCCGTATAACGTAAAAAGCTACATATTTGAAGGCAATCAGTGGGTTTTAATGGCTAAGTCTCATATTATCCCATTTCATTTGAATAATATACGTAAGATTAAAGATAACAGTTTATGTTTTAAGAGAACTGAGTATATGTTTAGAAAGAATATTTAATTAGTGTAAGCTTTAATGAGGCGGTTTCATCAATACATACGAGAATGTTTATAAATTGTGTTATGATAAATTGAGTGCAGAAAACACTCAATTGATATTGATTGGATATCAATCTGATTTCGATCAAACCTAATCTTTGCATTATAGCATTATATATTAATTTAGATACATTTGATATATAAATAAAGATAAAAATCGAAATGAGAGCATTTTTAATTTATCGCACGTCCTTAGTGAGCGATAACATATACATACATAATTGTCTTAATTTGAAATTTGGTCTCTTAATTTGAAGTCCGTGGTAAGGATACCAGGAACATACTTCTGATTTTTCGCGCATATCACAAGTTAATTATAGCTTGCTTTAATGTCAAAGGAAACATTATAAGGAAACTTTCACACCTGGTGGACTATGGCCCTCTTACTTTGAATGGAAACTCGTCTCAATCATTTGGACAGTAATGAAGTTAATAAAGAATAGGAAGATTTATTGAGACTGCGGAAAAGTTATATAAACTACGTTTTTTTTATATCAGACTGAAGTGACAAAAGAGCATGCAGTCCGACTGATGGTAAGTGGTTACTGCACTCCATGGACATCTGTAGCAACTTCATATGGAACAGGGTTTTTACCTGAATTCGATCATTAATGCGTTGCTATTCCCGAGGACTTAGATGGTCGCCTCATGTATATGTGAGCCGGCAATTAAAACCTTCAACCGAAATGCATGAACTGATTTACGCTACAATAGGTGTGGCGGTGGTACCTTCCCGGTCGAACTATACTGGTTCTACCACCTGGTCATATTGTGTATTGGTAATATAACTTGTATTATTGCTATATTATATACTTGTAGTACGCGACGACTTCGTGGCGGAGCGGTCACCATATCTGCCTGACGCGCAGTGGGTTGTGGGTTCATTCCCGGCCACACAGACATTTGAATGATGAATTTAGATTTTTGTTCTGGGTCTGGGTCTATGTGTGCCCATGGCATCCGCGACACAGGAGAAAATCCTAGTGCGAGGCTATGAGTATAGAAAGCATATTATACCCCGTTCAACATAATGCAATTGTTTTAACGTAACACTACCAGCAGGCGCAATTAATACGGCATACACAATATAAGGCTTTTGTTTTGCCGGTTTTGAAACATAATCTATTTATCGGGAAAACATGTTAATATTACGCTGTCCGATAACATATTTGGTACTGATTTCTACGGTAACGTACTTAACGTTGTATAAATTGGAATGTATTTCATTTTACGGGCTTATTACGTTTAGTTTCAGTTGGACTAATTGTATGAAATAAACTGCAGCTCATATATCGTGTATAGATACCGTTCACGAGAATATTTTACTGAATTACTGTACGTTTATTGAATACTTATCGGACTTGTCAAGTGAAACACATATGTATATTTCCGCGTATTCGATTTACAGTGGCGCATTGAATTTTTTATTGAAATGAATCGTTTATGTAACGCGATTGCCTATTTAATCGAATAATCGATAATAAGAGATTTCAATATTAATACAAAAAACGAATTGACATATGGAATACTACGGTCAAATACGTTCTTATAACGAATACGACAAACACGTGCAGTACAATGTGTAAAATCAGCTTATGAATTTTCAGTCCCGTTCCACAAAAATCATGTAAGGAGTATTATCGGATCAGGCGATTTTATTGACAATAGTTTTTCCCAGAATAATTTTTTGCCACGACGCATTTTCCATTTAGTAGAAGCTGAAAACTTTCATGGTAATCTCCTGTACTTGACAAATTAAAATTTACATTTTCTTTGTTCATCTGCTTTCTTTAGTTCTTTAAGTTTACAATTCAATTGACCTTGTAAAGAGCTCTAATTTATAAAAAAAATAGCTCTAAATTATAAATCATTATATACGTTAGTAGCCACTTAAAATTTTCATAAAATTTTCATTTTCATGTTCCTTGCTACTGTTTCAGATAACATATTGTGAGATATCTTGAAAAGCACTTCCTCTCTTCTCGTATATGTCGTAAAAGGGGTTAAGAGACCAAATACAGATGAGCAGCTGCGTCTATCTTGTAAAACTAGTATTCAAATTAAAATTCGATAATTTTAGAAAAATATTCATGTATTCCTTCATTCTCTTTAGTAACTATATATTTTTCCAACAAACACGAGGTAGCTTAAACTATATCACTGGCTATCAGACCATCCTATTAAGCATTGTAGAAATGCCTGTGTCAGGAGGCCCCACTCTCCCTTATCATTCAATATTACAGTATCTTTATTAATTTTACATCTAATATTTAACTGAAAAAATTACAAATTTTACAAGTAAATTAGTTATGGAAAATGAATTTGTGAGTGTGTAGTTATATGTTAACTTTTGTGGTATGTGGTTTCACCCGCTACTAAATAAGAAAAAAACAAAGTAAATATAGCCTTCCTCAATAAACGGACTATTCAACACAAAAATAATTTTGAATTTCGAACCAGTAGCTCCTGAGATTAACCCGTTCAACCAAACAAACTCTACTGGTTTATAATATTAGTATAGATTAAATTTTATATCATTAGTAAATAATTTTTAATTAGTAAGTTAGTTACTTATTATTATAAGAAATTTAATGAAGCAGTAAGTAAGTAAACACTTCTTATATAAAGGAACTAAAATAGTGCTAATACTTTTTACCTCCATGATTCTGTAAAACACGCTCATGATAGGCTGTAATTACAAATTTGGTCAGGCAGCAGGTTTAGTGGGTAATACTTATACAACACGTGGACTTAGATTTAGACCTTAGATCAATAACGTATGTATTTAATTACATATGATCTTGACTAATGTCATACATAAAGTGTTCAGTACCCTTAATATGAGTTAATTACGATTTGTCATAATTATCGTATATGTATTCGATCATACATTGCAATTTACATTGCATGATAACGTTTTGGTTTTCAGCCAAAACTTGCAATGTACTTTGCAGTGACGAGAAGAAACATTGTCTTGAGGAATTGTAATAAAATCGTACTACGAATACTTTTGGTTTTGAGCGTATGAGACCTTTATTATATAGTAGGCTAGTTTATTAATGCTCATAATCAATAAATTATGTGCATTAATAAATTTATAACGCCGTTGTAAGACATTCGTCTTACAATGGCGTCTTGGTGGCATCATTCAATGGGCACATACCGCTGTGCTTGCAAGTATCACTAAATAGCTCTGGAATGTGGCCATGGTTATACAGTACACACGTAACCTAATTAGTATATACTTTTACATAAAAACTAAATCTAATGCTGAAGTTTGAGGGGTATTCATAACTGGATACAGGTCTATTTGGTTACGCGCTTAAAATAAAGCTATTTTAACATAATCTAGTCGAACTAATGGAATGTTCTAGAATCTCTTAGATTCACGAGCAATTATATTACTTTTTATTACAAAAAATAAAATACAACAACAAAGAGCACAAAGACAACAATTTTATGTCACTTAACAACACTAACCGAGCAAACAGCATTAGAAGAAAATTGGCCATTTTACTAAAAGCGGGCAAACCTCAATTAGGTACAATTGTAATAGTGACGCCGTGGAAATAAATAAGAGTTGGCTCCATTAGACGAGAGTTAATCTCGATGACGGAACACATTACTGACGCCGGTAATGAGTGGAGCTTGCGCACACCATGCGTTTGGTGTTGTTAGGACATGTCTCCGAGAAACTTAACGTCGTAAAAACGCAGTCCAAATTAAAAGTGGGTATCGCTTTGAAATATTTGCAGTAGAAGAGAAATTGCTATAACTATAACCACATTTTAAAGGGAGTTGTTTTGTGACTTTTTGGAAGAGTTATGGACATCAATTTCAAAAATATTATGAGTTTTCGACGACAATTAATAGTTAATAAGAATTTTATTTATAAATAAAGAGCCAAGTTTATAAATGTTGGGTTTATTAAAATATTTCTTGGTATTGGTATATCATTTTACTAAAAAGGGTTTTCTGGGTTTCTTGGGTTTTCTGGTATCGGTATATTATTTTACTAAAAAGCGTTACCAAAGGGAAGATGTAAAAGTCAGAAAAATTCAACCGTATTTATAACAATATATTTAGACCCTCAAATATATGTTTACATATGGTGTTGTTTTACATATATTTTAAAGAAATAATAGTCTTTATCCGAACTTTTTAATGCTTCATATTGACTCTAGTGGAGCGTGAACCGCGCGAGCGAACAATTTACAAACTCCTAAAGGCATTTGGAAGTACTAGTACGTAAATAGGCATGGATTTTGTTGGTCCTAGCTGGCCGTAATAGCAACAAACAACCCGCTGCCATGGTAACGGATCATGTAATGCCGCTTTTACACTAACTTGAATGATGTAGTAAATTAGAACGGAATTCGCACTCTATATCGCGGCTTTAGGGTTAAATGGATGCAAGTGAAAATTGTGTAATATTATTTTTTAGTTTGAAGACTAGATACCAAAGTTCACGTGTTTAAAAAATACATATATTTATTATGTTATTTTGTATAAATAAAAACTCGAACGGCATTTTCGTAGCCTAAAATATGTATTAGGACCATTTTGACTCATCGGTGTTGAAAATATCCCTTTTTTTTGCTTAAAAATCTGTGACAAGAATTAACACATTTTTAAAGATGATTTAAATTTTTAAAAGATGCTTTTATTTTCAAAGAAAATGTTCATACTGTAACACACATTTCACTTATATGTGTGTATAGTCCTGAGAACTACATATAATTTTATTACATTCATAACACTTGTACATAGATATTATTATGTTAGATACAGAAGTGAATTTATAGTGTAACTAGATGTGCTATGCGGTTTCACCTGCTACTAAATAAGAAAATAAAAACAAACATAGCGTGATGTTATATAGCCTAAAGCCTTCCTCAATAAATGGATTATTTAATACAAAAATAATATTTGAATACGAACGAACGAGTAGTTCTGGAGATTAGTGCGTTTAACCTAACCTAACCAAACAAACTCTACTGCTTTATAATATTAGTATAGATTTAATTGTAGAACAATCATGTTATTTATTTCCATGTGTGGTGGTAGAATCAGTGTAGTTCGACCAGGGAGGTACCACCAGACTGTTATTAGTGTAAAGCAGTTTTTGCGTTTCGGTGGAAGGGTGTGGCTGCCGGTTCACTTATATATAAGGCGACCATCTGAGCCCTCGAGAGTAGCAACGCATCTACGATCGCCTACAGGATCCCTGATATCCATGGGTGGTAGTAAACACTCATCAGGAGGACTGCATGCTCGTTTGCTACTTTGATCTGAAATATTTGTTTTATTATCAAGCAGATTATGAAATTAAAGAGGTTTATGTACGAACTGTGCATAAACCTCTTTAATTTCATTACTAATAATTACCAATAATACTTACTAAAAATGATTATTAAACACATAGGAATAATACTTATACCTATACTAATAATACTTACTAAAAATAATTACATTAAATGTGAAAAAATATTATATTTTATCGGGTTTTCTTGTCAGGTACTGATTTGACTTAGCTTGTAAGCAGCCTAAGTACTTACTGAGACTAGAGAAATAGTTGTGTAACATAATCTGTTTCGTTTGCTTATTATTAAGGAATGTAATAGTTACAATTTATACAATTGGATTGATTTCATAAATTTTCGTATTTCAGTTCTATTACCGGAAGATCTTCGGGTGATTTTAATTAGTAATCGTAAAATTATAAGTAAAATACGTACATCGGAGTTTTTGATATTCAATTTCAAATGAAACCAATATTTATGTTTTTAAAACAAAAGCAGTTCGTCTGTCATATGCCAGAATATATTCTATAAGCTTTACAAATTTAACACACAGAAGAATTTGCCGCAGTTGTGAAAGGTGATAATGTTACAGTTATCCTCGGGCGATGATTAGCGATTTTATAAACGTTGTTGCTTTGTTCCCTAGACCGCTATGGTTACGTTACAAGCTATAAATATGATGCACTGACACCTCAATTTCGAAACCTAAAGGTCTATAAAGTTCGACGAGACCGCAATGATGGAAAATTAGCAAGATCCGAGCAAGAGTTGGGGTGAAGTATTGACCGCCGCCGGCGCAGGCGACGAACAATACCTGCGCACGCGCACCTCACGCAGCGACAAATCTCTCGCCAGCCGCGGGCATGTGTGACAGAGACGTCGATACCAACGCCCTTCAACAGAAAAGGACAAACGCCCTGCACTCGCGAGATTATGATTTATCCTGTATAATTATCGAATAATAATCTTCTTTGCATCTCTCGTTATAACATTACGATAATTTAGTCCCATTACATCGGGTTCTAAGCGGTGACCGTTCGCTAGCCGCGCAACGATTGATAATAATCGCTCGCGAAGTATAATGGCGTACACCCACGGGTAATTATTGTTGTGCAGTCGTGAGTTCGTGAGCCGGTGGAATGGTGGAATGCATCTCCTTCGGGGGTTGCGCCGTAAACCAACACGGCTCCGTTCGGCCGGCCGCGTAAATAACTGATCGCTTTCCCGTGCTAATGATAGTGCGGCCCCGAGCTCTCGTCCTCCTTACTCGATCCCGATAAAATAATTACCAGTACTTATAAGTGCTCGCACTTAATATCGATCCCGTACCGCTCATTAAGTTCATTACATGCGTGTTCGTTTCGTAATTGAACGACCTAGAAAGCGCGTATGCTTAACAGATAAATCAGTATTGGTACGGAGATTACGGTCCGGAATGTAAATTCGAGGAAGCGCAATAAAAGCTGGCGAAGTTGGAATTGTTTGAGGTTACAATGAAGTCATTCCTTTGTCTGGGGTTGGATCTCCGCCTCGGGGTGCCATCGGCAATGTATCGCAAACGTACGGAGGTTGCATTGACGTTTGGTCACGGGGCATCGCGCGGTGTAGTTCCAACGTTAATGGGCTGATGTGGCCAACGGCTCCGTTATCCCTCGTAGCTAATGATTGGCCGGCATTAAGTCCCGGCTGTTCCGTGCGATTATTGGATCTAACAGATAATTTTATATCGTATTGTCCCGGAGCGTAAAATTTTCTGTTGTTATTACGAGACGAGTTTGTCGGCTCGCCATATCTCCACATCGGAGGGTTAGGTTCGCCAATTAGCAACTAAGTATTTTGTAACTGTTGCAGTTTGAAGCTTCGGGCGAAATTGTTAGTGGATAACGCTAAAGTAAAAGTACGATAAAATTTAAAAGTCGTTGTAAAGTTTATTTATAACGACAAATATTAGCAATGCGAAATTGGTGTATATGATAAGTGACCTTTGTCTACAATAGTTAGTTATTTATTGATATTCCATTAGAATCAATGGTGAAACTATATTTTTCTAGCTTGCTACTTGCTCAAATTCTGAAGGCGTATAAGGTTCTGGGTATTATTGATTTCGTTGGGCTCCAATCAATTGCAGTGATCTGCTATTTAAAATTTTGGTGTCGGCATTATACCAGTTTAGGTAGTTTAATAGAAATAGCACATAAATCAGGTGTATTCAGTTCAAAAAAAAATTATAACTATATTATTGCTCAATAGCATTTAATTATTTTAATTGCTTCAAAGAAGACGATGCCATTTCAAAGTACCCTCGTTTTCACGCTTTCTACACTCATAACCCCGCACTAGGATTCTCTCCGGTGTCGCGGGTGCCATGTCACAAAGACGAATACACAAACACCCAGAACCAGAATAGATATTTAAATTCATTCAGATGTCTGTCTGGCTGAGACTCGAACCCGGAACCCACTGTGCGGCAGACCGGTATGGTGACCACTCAGCTACGCGGGTCGTTCCGACTAAGTTTCCATTTAATTAAATTTCTAATTTTTATATGCATGAATTAAATATAGTTATATAGCTGTTACTACTAAGACACTCACATGCTTAGTGCATTTCAGATTTATAGTGTCTAAAAGTATACTAGTCGGAACTTGGCAGCACAATAGTTTATATATAATGCTTATAAGATTTATATATGAGAAGACATCGAATAAAGATCAGATACTTATAAGTTGCTGTTAGTTGTGATGCTTTTATTGTATTTGTTTATTTATTTAGATCTTTATACACCATCGACTTATCGCTTGATATTGGTTATAACTATTTTAATTAGTTAAGTTCAGTGCGATTCGCCATTATTTAATATATAAAATTCTCGTGTCACAGTTTTCGTTGCCATACTCCTCCGAAACGGCTTGACCGATTTTGATGA